>CAXHJY010000206.1:77500-95000 GCA_964016885.1 Eledone cirrhosa | reverse complement strand
TAAAAACAATGAAATAAAAACAAAGAACAAGTTCTTTATATTAAAACATTCATCATTTTACGATCGTTTCTGGGATGTATATGATATAGATCTATGTAAAAATATTACAAATATATATATACTGTATACATACACATACACACATATATATACATACATACATTTAATCACAGAAACATTTATTTACATATGTAGAATATATTTCCTATCTTAGTCATATTTCTACAGTAAATGTTTGCTTGTAAATCACAAGGTCCTGGATTCTAATCCTACATTCGTCTCTGTAAATAGTTATTTCTTTAAAGTTCTCATACATTCAATACTGTATATCATTTGCATGTATAGACTGAACATTCACACTGAAAATTCATACAAGTATCTAACAGAAATATATTAGAATCTCAATCTTACATTTGATAACTTTTACCTGTTAGTCATCATCACAAAGGTTACGGTTTCTCTTATGCAAATTATTAATTTATGAAAACGTAAATTTCCCTGTTTATATGATTATTCATATATCATGTAATCATAGTAAATATAACACGTTAAACATGTCGTTATGTCCATCACTGACGACAGGCTTTCACTGCTTTCTAATAAAACATACCATTTATAATTTCTAAAAATAATTTTCAATCCCATCATGTCTCTGGATGAATTTAAAAAAAAGCAAATTTCTCCATTGTTAAGTTCTAGTTTCCAGTTTCACCTAACAAATATTCTAACATAAAATTATGAGCGGCTTTTTTTAGATGGATATTATTTTGAAAAGAGTCAAGAATATGGAGGTATTTAGTAAGGTATCAAACTTTTTTCACAATGTATCTGATGTTTTGGACGTAGTTTAACAATGTTCTCATATAGGATTATGTTGGAATGTTTTTAGATAAATAAAATCACTTTGAAATAAAGACTTTGTATGGTAAAGTGAGCAGTGTGATAGAAGTAGTTTGAGGCGGTTCTGTATCAAACATCTATAGTGTAAAGAAAGCGTCACTCCTACAAAATAATTGTTTCTACTTTTGGCACAAGACCAGCAATTATCCCAGTGTATTACTGGTACTTCGTGCCCGTAAGGATGAAAGGCAAAATTAACCTCGGCGGGATTTGAACTCAGACCATAAAGGGACGTTTGCTGCAAAGCATGGCGTCCGATTCTCTACCGATACTGCCAATCTCGTGGTCGATAAAATAAAGTACCAGTGGAATAATTGCTGGCCTTGTAGAAACAATTATTTTGTAGGAGTGTCACCTTCTTTACACTATAGATATTTGATACCGAAAAAAATATGATTGACTCAACAAGAAATTGGATACGAGCTTATTATCCCCAGGCCTTGTCAAGTACTCAGAAATGTAATCCTTTTTAACAATTAATCTACAAATGAAAAAAACATGATTTGTTTTTAAATATGATTAGGTTTCTATATGTTATTCAATAAAACGTTTTGGCAGAATCGTTACAACATCAGACAGAATAATTTCTAGTATCCGTTCCATCTATATGTGCTCTGAATTCGTATGACGCCAAGTTCAACTTTCATTCTTTTGAGGTCGATAAAGAAAGTATCAGTCTAGTACTGTGATCGATTCTTCCTCTCATCTCTTTCTAACTTCATCTCTATCGATTCATCTCTCGTAGATATGGATAAGCTTAAAAATGGATAAGTTTAAAAATACCCAAAATATACTGAATGTCAGAACGCTTCTCCAACAACTCAACCGATACACATGCATAAGGTAATACATACATTCATAGCTTAATTGATGCATACATATATTCATACATACTTGTATACAAGAAGTCCCTCCAAATATCTGTTACACAAAATAGGAGGGCCATCAGTGGACAATAAATGTAGGCTGTGTAAAATAAAGATCGAAGATGTTAGCCACATCTTTGCCAATTGTGAAAGAATGTCGTCTCGTCACTACCTCCTATGAAACACGATTTGATAGGAGGTAGTGACGAGACGACATCTGGAACGCACTTAGGTAAACAAAATTAAAAAAAATTGATGAGGAATATGTTGAGATAGGTGGCACTAATGAATACTGGAGGAACCTGAAAATAAAAACTGCCACCAACTTAAAGCACAACCAGCCTGATATTGTTGTTTGGGACCACACATTGAAAGTGTGTTCTGTTATAGAGATCAGCTGCGCGCTTGATGCCAACGTTGTGAGAAAAATACAAGAGAAGGAGGACATCTACGGACCAATGATGAGGAGTTTACAGATCCAGTATCCAAAATACACCTTTAGCTTCATACCCATCATTATTGGAGCTACAGGTTATATACCAGCCCGCTTGGACCAAAGTATGACTGAATTTGGATTTGTGGACAAACAGCGCAGTTCCCTAATTCATAGACTACAAATGGCTGCGATAGCTGGCACCTTCAATATTTGAAAAATATTCTTGCAATTCAAGGGATGATCATTTCTTTTCTTTTACAACCTTGCCACCAGGAAAGGCGCCGGTCAAAAATGTACCCCGAAATTAAGAGAAAGAGAAACATACATACATATATACATAAATGAATGCATGCATTCGTACATTTAAACATATATGTATACAAACATAACTTAATGAACAAATAATTTAAATTCGACTTCAGCAAACTTCCTCAAACGCTGCAAGCTATTCATATGTGTATGCACATATACAGTTGTTCAAACAAAACAAATATGAAAGAATCTACGAGCTTAGATTGTGAATTACGATAAAATTAATCACGATTGAAATTTGCTGAAACATTTCAGGACGACAATTGTGTAATTAAATTAAATTAAAATCAAATAAATAATATTGATTTCTGAGTAAAAATACAGATTTATAGCAAATTAAATTAATATTAATTAATAAGCAGTCGAATTCATTGTGAATAAGAATACATATATCCACCGTAGCAAGTTTGAATGTCCACGTACTATAAAGTATTAAACCAAAAAGGTTAACTACTTGGAACAAATGCATAACTTTGTGGTAAAGAACTTAAATTTCTTAACCTTTCAATCTGGTGCACATACCGTCTACCCACACATAAACAAGTTATGATAATAATGATAATAATAATGAAATTATTGTGTACAGTGCTCAGGAGCACTACAACTCATCAAAGGTGCATGTTTAGTATATAGAATAATATACAAATGTCAGGAAAATGAACAGTGTATGAGTCATGATATACATGTGTGCGTATGTATGGAGGGGGAATATTAGGTGTAGTATTGGCGAATTTCAGGGAGCATGGAGGTTTTAAAGGATGCAGTGTCTTGGCAGCTAACAACTGATGAAGGTAGTTTGTTCCATACTTCAGCAACTCTGAGCGTGAAAAAATGTTTCCGAAGGTTATGGGAACTGTGCTGTTTTCTGACTTTGTAGGCATGCCCACGAGTGTTAGTCATATTGAAATCAAAAAAGTATATACACACACTTTGTATGTATACTGTATATACATTCTATATCAAATAAATATGTGATCTAAAGTTTACATGTTTGGACACAACACATAGCATTGTAATAAAGAACATAATAAATACATATTTTATCTACGTATACGATATCGGGTCTGGTCTCCTCCCATCCTCATTTCTAAGCTCTATGTGTTGAGCTATTCCGATGCGAGTGCACTCATCATCATGAGGGTATCGGTTGATGAGGAGGGCACCGAATTGAGCCACGCGCCGCTTTTCGGCTGGGAAACGGAGCGGAAGCAGGCGAGGCGGTGGGAGCCAGACTTGATCCGCATGACAGAAGTCCTGCAATTAATGGCGTCCCAGTTACGTTGGACCGTAGTATACTGTGAGATAGACAGGCCTGTGCCTGTTCAGTAGGCCAGAGCCTGTTCCATCTCAGGGGCCAGGTCAGGGTCGGCCGTCTGTCTGGGAACCTCGCTGAGGAGAGCACGTCAGGAGGAGATAGAAGGGAGGTAGGCAGGTAAAGCTAGGTCCGAAGCAGGATAGGGGCCGGCGGCCACATAACCTCGCTGGGAGTGCTGCCTCTTGCCAAACAGCGCTGTCAAAACTGACATTGCAGATGAGTTCCGCACAGCGTCGAATGATGGTGACAAGTTCCCCGAAAATATCTGCGTGGAGGTGGGAAAGTGCACCGTCAGCGTGACTGTAAATGTGGGGAGGGCGAAACAGTTCCTCAAGAGTAAGAGCGCGGAATGAGCGTAAATGAGGCGATGACTCACTGATCAGAATTTTAGTAAATATAATCATGTGGAATATAAATGTTAGACTGCCTGGTTACATATGGCTCACCCTGTATAATGGAATCGAACAGACAGTTGATTTAAAAGTAATAATTTGATGCTGATGGAACAAAGCTGTTAAGAAAATTACGATCGAAGAAAATATATCTAAAAAATTTTACCAAAGTGCTACTTTTCTAAACAATGCTGAACATTACTAAAACATAATCGTATTAGTGCGATTGTATATGAGTTTTGTGGTTCTGTATATATATATATATATATATATATATATATATGCGTGTGTGTGTGTGTGTGTGTGTGTGTGTGTGTGTGTGTGTGTGTGTGTGTGTGTGTGTGTGTGCATATATGTATGGATATATATATATGTATGTGTGTATGTCTATATATATATATATATATGTGTGTGTGTGTGTGGGTATGTATATATATATGTGTGTGTATCTATATATATATGTGTGCATGTATATATATATATATATGTGTATGTATATATTTATGTGTGTGTATGTTTATATATATATGTGCGTGTATATATATGTGTGTTTATATATATATATATATATATATATATATATATATATATCGGTATATAAATGTGTGTTTATGTATATATGTATATATATATATATGTGTGTGGTTTATATATATATATGTCTGGATATATATGTCTGTGTGTGTATATATATATATATATAAATATATATATATATATAAATATATATATACATATATATAAGTCTGGATATATGTCTGTGTATGTATATACATATATTTGTGTATATATATGTATATATATAGGGTGGTCATTAAGAAATTGGCTAGGAACCCACCACATATCCAATAACTCAGTCAGAGTCTCTTTTACTCTTCAGAAATTTCAACTAAAAATAAACTTGCGAAAGAAATAAATAGATTAGCGGCTTCATAAATGTTGACTGTTTAGATTATCAGTTTAGGTATAGTTGTTTTGAAATATATATATGTACATACTTACAAACACACGTATACATATATATATATATATATATATATATATACAAACACGTATACATATATATATATATATATATATATATATATATATAAAGAAACACACACATATATATATATGTGTGTGTATGTGTCTGTCTGCATATGTATATATATATATATATATATATATATATACATATATATACATTTATATATATGTATATATATATAAAGAAACACACACATATATATATATATGTGTGTGTATGTGTCTGTCTGCATATGTATATATATATATATATATATATACATATATATACATTTATATATATGTAAATATATATATATATTTATTCATAAATAAGTAAATATATATATATATATATATATATATATATATATATATATATACATTTATATATATGTAAATATATATATATATATATTTATTCATAAATAAGTAAATATATATATATATATATATATATATATATACATATATCTCTCTATATAAAAATATATATGTATGTTTATATACATATAATTGTACGTATATGTATATATACACATATACTCATATAGATATATGTGTATACACACAAATATATGAGTGTGTATAGGTATCTATATACATGTCTATATATACGCATGTATATTATGTGCACACACACATATATATATATATTTGTATACATAATATAAATTCACATATATATGCACATACATATACACTATTATACAACCACTCTCTCTCACACACACACATATATATATTTGTATACATAATATAAATTCACATATATATGCACATACATATACACTATTATACAACCACTCACACACACACATACATATATTTATATATATATATATATATATATGTATATATATATATAGCGATAGGAGAGAGGGAGAGAGAGACGGGGAGAGAGAGACAGAAAGACAGATAATGCCAAGGAAACGAATGTGTGTATATGTATGTTCATGTATAAATTTGTGAATCAATATTTGCGAACTAGCGTAAACTCAATACCACCACGAATGAGTTTTTCGGCTGAATTTGGCGAACGGCCAGGGAAGTCGTCTTTGAATTAGTGTGAACAATGTTTACATTGGTATTTAGATTGAATCAAAGATGTAACTTTCTTAATGAAACAAGCATTATCTAGGTTTCGTAATATCTATAGAAACTTTAAACTGTGATAACTCCTTCCTTTATAATAATATCTCTCTTCCCTCCGCTATTTCCCTCTTTATACTCACTTCTTTATACTCTTTCGGCACTTTTAAAACCATACATCTCATATAGATTTTTTTTCGACTTTTAATAAAACGAAACATTGCCGTCCATCGACCTAAAACGAAACATCACTGCCTTCACTTTTTCGATCGACTTTCGTCAAATCGGACCGTTAGTCTTTCCAATTGCTAATACCATCTATCGGTCGCAACTCCAGGTAGAAGGAGCAACGTGAAATAAAGTGTCTTGCTCAACGACATAACGCATCGCCCGGGCCAAGAATCGAACTCACAACCTCATGATTGTGAATCCAAATCGATAACCACCCAGACAGTCGCCTTCAGTATAATACCAACGCTTAATACAGACATTTTTTTTTATTGATAGAGAAAAACAACACGGAAACGAAATTACTAGATTTATGAATATACAGTTTTGTAATAATTGTATGTGTCATTTGCAATATATCAATTTATAATTCTAACATTCCACCTGTTATCGTAATATATAACGATTATTGAAGACTTCCGGATTAATTATTATGAAGCTCTAGTTAAACTAACATATTCATTTCGTTATCATAGAAATGCCATAAGTTTTCGACAAATGATTTAAAGATCCTATAAATTATATGCTAGTAATATGATCCAACATTCAATTTCCTGTAAGTTGAAATCAGACTCTAATTGTAATTGCCAGATGTTATGTGGATCTAATGATGCCTCTAATATTATTGTTTCCGAAACGAAAATAGTGAAATAAAATGAAATTGAGGGCTTCCATATCTGTAGTTTTAGCCTGAGACACTGTAGAACCATTCAGATGAGTATGATAGGTTAAGTAGGACCCCATCCTAATATGAGCTTGAGTGTGAGAAAATGGAGTGGGACCCCATCCTAATGTGAGGTTGAGTATGAGAGAAAGTGGAGTGGGACCTCACCCTAATGTGAGAATGAGTGTGAGAGAAAGTGGAGTGGGACCTCGTCCTAATGTGAGGTCGAGTATGAGACGAATTGGAGTGGGGCCCCATCCTTATATGAGGTCGAGTGTGAGAGAAAGAGGAGTGGGACGCCATCCCAATGTAAGGTCGAGTGTGAGAGAAAGTGGAGTGGGACCCCGTCCTAATGAGAGGTCGAGTGGGACCCTATCCTAATGTGAGGTGGAGTGGGGCCCCATCCTAATGTGATGTTGAGTGTGAGAGAAAGTGGGGTGGAACCCCATCCTAATGTAAGGTCGAGTGTGAGTGAAAGTGGAGTGGAACCCCATCCTAATATGAATCCTTGTACGGCCTTTCAGATTAGTATGAAATGTGGAGTGGACCCTCATCCTAGTTTGAGGTTTGTACGCCATTCATATGAGTATGAGAGGTGAAGTGGGTACCTATTGTAATGCCAGTTTGGGTGTGAGAGAAAGTAAAGTGGGTTCCCATCCTAGAGTGGCACTTGGTACCATGAATACGTGAGTTTTACAGCTTCCACCTATGTAGGTTAAATTGGCCCCCTACGACGCTGCACCTCATAGTAGATTTTACATAAGTGTTTTCACGATAGGGACTCCATGCCTATCGTGTAAAGCTATGTGAAATCAAACATTTAACAAAAGGTTAACGCACTACAAACAACACAAGCAGCAGAACCAGAAACTAGAATCCCCACCAACATCCCCCACCGGCGTCACCAAACACACCACCGGCACCACCACTGCCGTCACCACCACGAGACAAAACCACTAACACCACCACCAACACCACCACCACCACCAAACAAAACTACCACACAAAACGACCAACACCACCAGCACCACCAAACAAAACGACCAACACCTCCAGCGCCACCATCGCTACCTCTCTATCTTTCTCTCACTCTTACTATTTAATGGTATCACAGTGTGACGAACTTTTTACGCCACAAATACACCAGCCAACTTTATTATGATAGAAGGTAATAATTTCAATTGACACATCGTCTGTACACAACATCCTTTTGTTGACATCGGAATCTTTCTCACCTGTGAGTCCTTTCAGAATAAAAAAATATTACCTGTCTTTAGAGAATTGTTATTTGCATATATTGAATAGCTGCAACAATTGATGGGGGTTAATATTGTGGTGTTTTCGGTAGTGGTAATGGACGAGATAGAACGAGGGACGGTAGAAAATGACGGGGTTGTGAAGAGGATATGAAATGCGTGAACGACATTGAAAGTAAGAGTTAGGGGAAGACATCGTGATATAAAATAGGGGTTTGAGCAAATGGGGTACCACGTGCTGACCGCCCCAGAGCCCCGGAGGACAGAATGGAGAAGGCGTTTCCCCAAAGGCTGGTAAGGGAGCCATTCCATCTGGCGAGTTTAACATCTGTGGCTGGTCAACTCAGCCCCTATGGTGGTGAATAAGGAGGTAGCCCTAGGGCCAAGAACACCAGAAATCTCCACTGCTAGGGGCATGACCGCAATCCTGTTGGAGAGCGGAAGTTGGTATCGCTTTTGGCTTTGGTGGTGGTGGTGGTAATTGTCACTGCAATGGTGTAGTTGTTGTTGCTGTTCGTGTTGTTTTTGGCGGCGGCGGTGATGTTTGCAGTGGTGACGGTGGTGGTGGTGGTGGGGATGTTTGCAGTGGTGACGGTGGTGGTGGTGGTGGGGATGTTTGCAGTGTGTGACGGTGGTGGTGGTGGTGGGGATGTTTGCAGTGTGTGACGGTGGTGGTGGTGATGTTTGCAGTGGTGACGGTGGTGGTGGTGGTGGGGATGTTTGCAGTGGTGACGGTGGTGGTGGTGGTGGGGATGTTTGCAGTGTGTGACGGTGGTGGTGGTGGTGATGTTTGCAGTGGTGACGGTGGTGTTGGTGGTGGAGATGTTTGCAGTGGTGACGGTGGTGGTGGTGGTGGTGGGGATGTTTGCAGTGGTGACGGTGGTGGTGGTGGTGGTGGTGATGTTTGCAGTGGTGACGGTGGTGGTGGTGGTGATGTTTGCAGTGTGTGACGGTGGTGGTGGTGGTGGTGGTGTTTTCAGTGGTGACGGTGGTGGCGGTGGTGGTGGTGATGATGTTTGCAGTGGTGACGACGGCGGCGGTGGTGGTGGTGATGTTTGCAGTGGTGACGATGGTAGTGGTGGTGGTGGAGGGGTTTGTAGTGGTGATGAGGGTGGTGGTGGTCGTGTTTGAAAGGTTGACGGGGCTGGTGGTGGCGGTGATGCTTATTTAGAGGAAGTGATGTTGACAAAGCCATGTAAAACAAAATATTTTTGAAAAGAAATAAGATACGAGTCACAGGAGACATTTTTACCTCCTGCAATATCAAAGAGCAGAATATGTTGCGCCATAACTCTGATTTAGGAGCTGAGAATCTTAGTGAAATAAATAAAATAAATACGTTAATAACAATAATAATGGTGATAATTTATTTTAAAAAATTTGAAGATATTTTCCAAGAATAAAAATGAAATGAAAAATAAAAAGATACCCAATCTTAGGTATTAGAATCTCTCACCCCGACCCTCTGTTTCTCTCGCTGTCTGACTGTCTCTCTCTCTATCTATCTATATATATGTGTGTTTGTGTGTGTATATATATACATATGTATATATATATATGTGTATATATATATATATATATATATATATATATATATATATATATATATGTATATATATATATATATACATGTATATATATATATATGTGTATATATATGTGTGTATATATATGTGTATATATATATGCGTGTATATATATGTGTGTGTATATATGTGTATATATATGTATGTGTATATATATATGTGTGTATATATGTATATATATATGTGTGTGTATATATGTATATATATATGTATATATATATGTATATATATATGTATATATATATATGTATATATATATGTATATATATATGTATATATGTATATATATGTGTGTATATTTGTATATATATATATGTATATATGTATACATATATATATATATGCATATATGTATATATATGTGTATATGTATACATATATTTATGTATATATGTATATATATATATCTATATATATGTGTGAATATGTATACATATATATATGTATATATTAGTATATATGTGTATATATATATGTGTATATATACATATATATATGTGTGTGTGTTTATATACACGCACATATATATAGAGAGAGAGAGAGAGAGAGAGAGAGAGAGAGAGAGAGAGAGAGAGAGAGAGAGAGAGAGAGAGAGAGAGAGAGAGGTTGACAAATAGTTATGCACAATCTTATGTGTGTACACATATACTCATATACTGAAAAAGTATATACAACGATTTATAAAAGAAGCCCCGACCCCCGCCATAAAAAAAGAGATGAATAATTATTCAAGTTTAAACATTGTAGATGTAAATCACAAATATAACATTTGACAAAACCAAAACGAACAGAATATAAGACAAACAGAAGAGGAAATACTAAAAAAAGACCTACCATCGCAGTATAATATTGACCAATATCGGCAGAGTGGGCAATAAATATATAAATATATGTCATTATGAGAAATGTATAAGTGTGACGTATTTTTACGAAGGATATGAATATGAATATTTTAAAAATGGCAATAATTTGAATGAGGTTATATAAATCTAAAGTATAAACATTTATAGCATATGTTTTGAGGTATATCGTAAGAAGCTCTCAAACGTAAAACTAAATGGATCTCTTTAGGTTTCCACGATGGCTGTTTCAGTTGGCTGCTTTGTACCACATATTTCTGAGCCTATTAACGTTTAGTATTTCAGAAAGTATTGGTATAGGCTTCTGTATTATTTTTTTTTGAAATTGGCAATCGAAATTAAAAGAAATAAAACGATAACAACAAAAGACTCTTGCTAAATCGCAAAACATCCATTTATATGGATATAAAAAAATATAGAAGATTATTTAATTTTTATTAAAACAAAACTATATTTCCAAAAACAGGATAAAAAAGTAAAAAGCGAAACGGGATTAAAAGACAGGATTAGTGCGATTTTAGACGATATGTTTTAGAAATAACAAATACATTAGAAGTACCTGAAATGCTACAGATATTGAATACATTTAACCTTTTCAATACCAAACTGTTGTCCTAATTCATAATATTGTTGGTATAATGTTGTCCTAATTCAGAATATTGTTGGGATAATGTCCTATTTTATAATATTGTTGGGATAACGTTGTCCTGATTTATAAAATTGTTGGGATAATGTCCTAATTTATAATATTGGTGGGATAATGTCCTAGTGTATAATATTGGTGGCATAATGTCTTAATTTATAATATTCGTGGGATTATAATATGTATGTCCCGGGTGTATATATAATAAAAGATATACACACAAATAAAGACATATTAAGTATCAATCGACAAGAACCCATACCTCACTCGCTTAACGTGAGGTATGGAGCTCGTCCAATCGGACCGAGGAAACAATGTTTTCATTGGCCTTTCTAATTGCTAATACTATCTGTCGGTTGTAAATCCAGACAGAAGGAGCAACGTGAAATAATGTGTCTTGCTCAAGGACATAACGTATCGCCCGGTACAGGAATCGAAAGTTTCTTGCACAGGCCAGCGATTTTAAGGGAAGGGGAAAGTCGATTAAATCGAGCTCAGTTCATTACTGGTTCTTTATTTTATCGACCCCATAAGGATGAAAGGCAAAGTAAACCTCGGCGGGATTTGAACTCAGATCATAAACGGCCGTAACTCTATGTGTCAAAGGATGGCGTCCGACCCTCTACTGATTCTGCCAATACGCCGCCCTAAAAATAAAGAAATTAACCAAAATAACCAACATATAACTGGCTCAACAAGGAGGATGTCATTTTAATCCACACGAAAAATGAACCACCGATGAATATATTAAAGACCACATAGCTACACTTTACAAAGTGTTAACAGCTTTAATATCTCAGATGATAACTATTCAACTAGAAAAAAAATCAATTCCTTTTCAGTAGAACAAAAGAGATTATACAACATTTCATATGGTTGTAAAGATCAATTATTGTTCAACAAAGCCATATCTTAAGACTATTGAAGGATAGCCAAGAGTGTTACTATGATATGGACAGATTACCGATTTTAATAGCATTGTCCAACCATGGACTTTTGAAAGGTTAGACGTGGTTAAGATGGAAATGATAAGGAACCGGTACGTTGAACATGTCATCAAGAAATGAATATACATTTTGTAGATTTTAACAACCAATGGCCTTATACAAAATATAATTGTTTCTACCTTTTGGCACAAGGCAAACAATTATCTCAGTGTATTGCTGGTACTTTATTTTATCGACCCCGTAGGGGTGAAAGGCAAAGTTAACCTCGGCGGGATTTGAACTCATACCGTTCAAATTCAAAAATAATTGTTTCTACTTTGCGCACAAGGCCAGCAAAATACCCCAGTGTATTACTGGTACTTTATTTTATCGCCCGCGTAAGGATGAAAGGCAAATTTAACCTAGGTGAGATTTGAACTCAAACTCTTTATATATAAAATATACAAAATATAATGGAAACATATTCCACAATAGAAGAGGATTATTCCAAGGGGATGTGATGTGGTTGATAATAATGATTATGATGATGATGGTAAGTTTATGTTAAGGAAGGGTATGATGTTGATACTGTGATGATGATGATGTGCGGATGAGGATGTTGATGATAATGATGATGAGCATGTTGATGAAAGAGATGATGATGATGATGATGAAAGTGATGGTGATGATGAAAGTGATGGTGATGATGATAATGATGATGAGGAGGAGGAGAAGGAGGGGGAGGAGGAGGAGGATGCTTACGTATATACATATATACACACACACACATGCATACATACATGCATACGTATATACATACATGCATACACACACATACATGCATACCTATATAGATACATAAACACATACATACATACAAACACACACATGCACACATATACACACACACACATATACACACATACACAGTCAATCCATCAAATGAGTTTTAAGAATGTGTCAATTGTGGTATTACATTTTCTGTTAGTATTGCTGATGTTGTTGTTGACATTATAGTCTTAATTATTATTGCTTTGGAGTTGTTTTCTCTTTATCAGTGACTGTTTTTTCAAAATTCATTATACAATGTTTTTCTCGTCATTAACTCTCGAGACACTGCATCCTTTAAAACCTCCATGGAACAAACTACCTGCATCAGTTGTTAGCTGCTGAGACACTGTATCCTTTAGAACCTCCATGGAATAAACTACCTGCATCAGTTGTTAGCTGCTGAGACACTGTATCCTTTAAAACCTCCATGGAATAAACTACCTGCATCAGTTGTTAGCTGTCAAGACACTGCATCCTTTAAAACCTCCATGGAACAAACTACCTGTGTCAGTTGTTAGCTGCCGGGACACTGCATCCTTTAAAACCTCCATGGAATAAACTACCTGCATCAGTTGTTAGCTGCCGGGACACTGTATCCTTTAGAACTTCCATGGAACAAACTACCCGCATCAGTTGTTAGCTGTCGAGACACTGCATCCTTTAAAACCTCCATGGAACAAACTACCTGCCTCAGTTGTTAGCTGCCGGGACACTGTATCCTTTAGAACCTCCATGGAACAAACGACCTCCATCAGTTGTTAGCTGTCGAGACACTGCATCCTTTAGAACCTCCATGGAACAAACTACCTGCATCAGTTGTTAGCTGTCGAGACACTGCAGCCTTTAAAACCTCCATGGAACAAACTACCTGCATCAGTTGTTAGCTGTCGAGACAATGCATCCTTTAAAACCTCCATGGAACAAACTACCTGCATCAGTTGTTAGCTGTCGAGACACTGCATCCTTTAAAACCTCCATGCTTCCTGAGATTCGCCAACACTACACCTAATATTCCCCCTCCATACACACGCACACATGTATATCATGACTCATGCACTTCCCTGACATTTGTATATTATTCTCTGTATTACACATGCACTTTCATGAGTTGTTTGTACACCTGAGCACTGTACACAATAATTTCATTATTATAATTATTATTATTATTTGATCTTATGTGGTCTGAATGTAAACTAATCTAAGTAAGTAAATATATAAACATATACGTAAATATATACATAAATATATAAACACATTCGTAAATAACTACATAAATAAATACATAGATAAAAGTAAGATGAACAGAAGTAAATAAACAGAGAAGTGGATAAATAGGTAGATAAGTAAATGTTACAAATTAAAGAAAATAGTACTGTACTAGTAATAGTATGGAGTTTTCCAGAAGTTATTTTAACAGTAAAGTTTTGCTGAAAGTTTTGTCAACGGAATAAACACTTCAAAGGCGTAGAATTCATGTATAGATACAATGTATCAATTCATGTATAGATACAAGCCACGTAGAATTTCTCAGGGGAAATATAACGAAAGAAAGACAAAAATAACACCCTAAAACAAACATAGAAATACCCAAACAAAGCAAAGAGACAAATATACTCCAATAATTTCTTGTCTTCCTGGAATTACAAATAAATACACGCATACATACACATACACAAACCCACACACATAAGCATATAAACACACACATACCCATAAACACACACACACACATAAAGATAGAGTCTAACTCGTAGTAACTTAGTTAAGTATGCATATATATATATATATATATATATATATATATACGCACACGCGTAAAACACATTTAAGCAAAGAAAAAATGTCATAGTCTAATACCTAGAAATACATAGATAAGCAATACTAAGAAACCTATAGAATAATACATAGTTACGAACATATACACACACATACATACACACAGAGAAACACACATATATATATATATGTGTGTGTATCCAGGGTTCAATCGGGGGTAATCAAAGTAAGTAAGGTACTCAATACATAGCAGAGTATAAATATTTAACCATTTTGTCGACTTTAACACATCTTCTTAATACAGGCACTTTAAAAAAAAACAAAAAAAAAGTTTTGTCTGCTTAGCTTAATTGAACCTTGAAAATTAGGAAGGCTTCCTTTTGTATTCTTCTGCATCTCTCTAAAGGCCCCTCTCGGCCACGGATGACTATGCTTTTGCACCTAGAAAGTCTCCCTACGAGGCACTAACCTGGGCAAGGTAAGTTTTGTGGAAGACCAGTAGTCGCCTATGTATACCAATCTCCCCTCTCCAGGAGACCGATGTTGTCCAAAGAAAAGACAATGACCAGTACGGCTAGGCACCATTGACGTGAGAGCATATATATATATATATATATATATATATATATATATATATATATATATATATATATATATAAAGTAAACTGGTTCTTGTAAACAAAAACTTAACTCGAGATATTAGGAAAACTGTGGACGGAAGAACAAGAAGCATGTAACTCTCTTTGAATAGCTTTGAAAGAGCAAACCACTGGAAAGATGCACGTGTGACGTTACGCATGTTTAAATATGTAATGCTTGCTAGAATATTTAGTGTGCCGGCGTGTCTTGGTAACGTTAAGCCTGGCAGAGCACATACCCTCTCCAGTTTTGAACACAACCGATTTCTTCTATAGAACGATAGACAGAGATAATGAGACAAAAGAAAGGAACATGAGAGAAAAGAAGTAAAGATGCGATATAGAAGATGAATCGACAGGTACTTTGGAATGGTAAGCTTGGCAGAACACATAACTTCTCCAGTTTTGAACACAACCGATTTGTTCTAGAGAAGGAGGAGCAGAGATAAGGACAAAAAAGAAATGGAAATGAGATATAGAAGAAGAATCGACAGCCACTTGGGAATGTGAAGCTCGGCAGAGCACATAACTTCTCCAGTTTTGAACACAACCCATTTGTTCTAGAGCAAGAGAGACAGAAATAACGAGAGAAAAGAAATGGAAATGCAATATAGAAGAAGAATGGTCAGGTACTTCTATTTAACAACCTCAAAAGGATGAAACACAAGTGTGAGGCTTGAAATAAAAGAGTCAGAACAAATGGCACAAGACGTTCTATCCCACGTTTAAAAGATTCTGTTAATTTGTGATTTTGTTTGACAATGCATCAAAGGACAAACCCAGGGCAAAAGAAGAATCTTGTCGTTGCACTTTCCTCATAGCTAAAATAAAGGTTTAGGGCACGGCAAACTGGATACAAAGGTGTCCCGAAATTGTATACAAACTCGAACAACATTCTAATAAATATTGCCTGTACAGTTAATCAAAGTGTGTATACACATTTGGAGACATCCTGTATACATCCATATATATATATATATATATATGTATATATAGATTTAAATGGAGTGAGAATAGAGAAGAAAGCAAGAACGGGGGGTGGGAGGACTTTTCTTCATCAGTTGTCTACTGAGGGTCTCGGATATTTCCAGGCTTTAAAGACTTGTCTTTAAAGCGTGGAAATATATATATATTTATATATATATATATATACATATATATGTGTGTGTTTGTATATACATACATATATATATATATATATGTACATATATATGTGTGTGTTTGTATATATATACATATATATATATATATATATGTACATATATATGTGTGTGTGTGTATATATATACATACATATATATATATATATATATATATATATGTACATATATGTGTGTGTGTGTGTATATATATACATATTTATATATATATATAGGTATATATATATATATATATATATATATATGTACATATACATGTGTGTGTGTGTATATATATACATATATAAATACATATCTAATTGTACATATATAAATATATATATATACATACATGTATACATACGTGTATATATATATATATATATATATATAAATAATTTATATATATATGTATATATTATAAATACATATATTTACATATATATATATACATATATATATGTATATATACGATCATTTATGTAACAGCATGGATATAGATTATCAATTGTGGGTGTATATATTGATTTTGGAGGAATCGATACGTGTCCTATTGTAAAGATTATACTATAAAACATTTCAATATGACTGAAATGAACCTATATAACATATATGAAAAAATATATACATAC
>CAXHJY010000206.1:62500-65000 GCA_964016885.1 Eledone cirrhosa | reverse complement strand
ATATATGTATATATATATATATATGTGTATATATATATATATATGTATATATATATATATATAGTGACGCGCGTTACGTTATTGATCAGCTCAAGGTTCAATTTGTATCGATCTGGCCCGACTCTAAAATCAAAAGTTCGTCGGACCTCTACTGTTGTAAGTTGTGATGACAGAATAAACGTTACACTTCCTGGATGGATATATATATATATATATATATATATATATATATATATTAAAATAACAGATTAAAGTTTAAACAAAGAATCGCTGCTCATCGAGCTCTCTTTGGATTTTAGTCTTCACATTTATTATTATTACTATATATATATATATATATATACATATATATATATATATACATATATATATATATATATATACATATATATATATACATATATATATATATATATATATTGCAATGGTCCAATAAGTCTCTCTGAACAACTGGGAGAGATTTCCAAAACCAAGGACAGATCAACATTCTGGATTGGTAGTATTGGTAGAGGGTCGGACGCCATGCTTTGACGCATAGAGTTACGGCCCTTGCTATTCTGAGTTCTAATCCCGCCGAGGTTAACTTTGCATTTCATCATTTCGGGGTCGATAAAATAAAGTACCAGTAATGCACTGGAAAATTGCTGGCCCTGTGCCAAAAGTAGAAGCAACTATTAGCTGTCATCGAGACGTGGGTTTTACATCAGAGTTTTCATTCTCCGAGAATGACTTGTCTTAACAAGGACTAGGACTGTTAGTCGTAAATTGTTGTATTTACGATCATAATGTCGTGGGTTCCATCCCTTGATTGGGTTGTCTGTTATGATCCTGAGTAAAACACTTTATTTCACGTTGTTCTACTATACTTGGCTGAAAAAAGTAGAAGCAATAGCTGGAGTGTTAATTGCGGTAGACTGGCGTCATGTCCAGGAGTGGAGTCTTGAACTCTCTGTGGTTTAACGCCACAAAAACTGGGATAAAAACTGGTCTGATGAGTCCCCTTGGCTTGAGACATACTGCAAACATTCTTAGACATAGAGAGAGCCTGTATATGCTCATTTGACCTCCTAGACATAGCAGCTTAAATATCTCACGGATTACACACAGCCGAGTCGTGGGTTCCATCCTTGACTGGGTGTGTGTTGTGTTCTTGAGTAAAACATTTCATTTCACGTTGTTACAATATACTTAGCTAAAGATTAGTACCAGTAATAGCTGGGGGTTTAACCCTGCGACGGACTGGTGTCATGTCCAGGAGTGGAGTCTTCAACTCTCTATGGCTTAACGTCACAAAAACCAGATTAAATCCCTGAGCTTGAGACGGACTTCAAACATTTTTAGACATAGTGAGTGACTTGACATGCTCACTTGGCCTCCTAGACATAGCAGCCAAATATCCTACCAATTACACACAACGGACTATTAAAAAGAAGGACACATATATAGCATATCTCAAATAAGATTGAGTGGTCATGAATAGAAGGTTGTTGCTTTTTTGTTTTACTTTAGTTTGGCTCAATCAAGGTCGACCTTCGGATACGCCATTACATTAAAGAAACACACACAGGATAAAGTTACCTCCTCGTTCTGAAATTATGTAACCAATTGCAACGAAGAACATAAGAAGATTTAGTTATGTGAATTACGACTCTCTAATTTCAACATTAAACCTAACATATCATTAATATCTCCACACTCAGGAGAGCTCTCTATATGACCGAAATAGTTAGTCTTTCCTCTTCACTCAGCATGAGAACCACCAACCTTTTTCATAGAAATCAAAGAAAATCTTCAAGAATTTCAAACGGCTCAACTTTAAATTGGCTAACATAGATTGCAGACGTTTGTTCAACCATACATGCATAAGCGAACTTATGCACCCTAATTAGTGATACGCGCGCATACACATATACCATTATAGAAATAAATATATATATATATATATATATATATATGAGTGTGTGTGTGTGTGCGTATGTGTGTGTATTTATATATATATATATAAATGTAATATATATTATATATATATATATGTATCAATGTAATATATATTATATATATGTGTATATATCAAAGTAATATATATTATATATATGTATATATGCCAATGTAATATTGTAATATATATTTATATATATATATGTGTATATGCCAATGTAATATAATATTATATATATGTGTATATACCAATGTAATATAGATTACATATACGTATATATATATACATATACGTATATATATATATATATATATATATATATATATATAAGATGTGTGCGGTGTGTGTATGGGAATGTCTCTTTTATAAGCCGTCCTCTTCAAAGGAAATGATTTTTCAAATGAAACATTAAATGTATTAAAACGTTTTGACATTCACAAAGATATACTTTATAACAGGGTGACATTCTTCTGAGCCAATAATATTCCGCCATCTTCTAAAACGACGAACATATTTCATTTTTATAGTTTTGAGCACTTGATTTGCATATGCTCTTTCATA
>CAXHJY010000206.1:52500-57500 GCA_964016885.1 Eledone cirrhosa | reverse complement strand
AATTCAACGATTTTCAATGTAAAAACCAATAGGCAGAAAATCTCGGCATTCAAAAAAGAACAAATGCAACAACAACAACAATAACAAAAACGATAATAATAAAAATACCAACGATAATAATAATAATAATGATAATAATACTTTCTTATTATTAATATTATTTTTAAAAATAATAATAATAATAATAATAGTAATGATAATAAAAATAATGATATATGTTACTTCACTTTTAGTGTTTGGAATAGAGAACCAATAATATCGATCAGCATTATCATAAACTACTTCTTTTGTCTTCTATTATGTCATATTTACTTTATGTAACCTGTATATTGGATTAATTCTACAGCGTATCGCATGACAAATCACCGATATTCACTGCAGTTCTTGCCTATATAAACTGCTCTACATATGCAGTTTACACCTAATATATTTTGCATTAAAACAATATACTTGCATGTGAATAAAAGTTATTTCATATATATATATATATATATATATATATATATACATATATATATATATACATATATATATATAATGATCTGCTGCGGAAATACTTATGGATGTATATGTTTCTGTGTGTGTGTGTGTGTCTATGTGTGTGTATGATTGTGTGTGTGTTTGTGTGTATCTGTATTTATGCAAATAGCTATACAGTTTCTCTTTCTTTTTCTCAGAATACACACAAACACACACACATATATATATATATATACACCTATATACACACACGCACATGTATACACACACATATACACACACACATACACACACACACACACATATGCACACACGTGTGTGTGAGTGTATGTGCGCGTGTGCGCGCGTGTGTAAATAAATTTATGCATTTATATATAGATATATAAGTTGCATTTGCTTTATTAATTCTGTTTACTTTTGCACACACTGACGTGTGTCTGTGTGTGTATGTGTGTGTGTAGTAGGAAATTTAAGCCAAAAAATACATGCGTAGAAATTGCGCAGTCAATATATCACGCTGAGAATGTAAAGGAAGAAATATCGAAGTTTCGGACAAAACCCTCCTGGCAGGATATTTAGATGAAAAAGAAAACAGAAATTTACTTTGAGTAAAAATAATAAAGTCACCTGAAAAAAATAGCTATGCTGTGAATGGCGGAAGAACGGGAACAGGGGAGGTAATGTGGTTAAGGGGTGTGTGTTAACTGATGTGAAGGAATAAGTGTAATTGCGGGTAGCGCTTAGTTTAGTGTAAGCCGTGTGTGAATATGAGGAACAGATAATAGATAGAAGTATAGATTGTAGGGGATATATTGACAGATCCTCGTAATGACATGTATGTGTAAATATGTGGGATATTGGTATTATATCGTGGTGCGATATTGACATATTACAATGTATGGGATAATTGGCATCTCAGGCTTTAGAATATCTGATACTGAAATGCAGCGAAAATATTTTCTTTTGTTTATATGCCTGAAACATGTGCGTGCATGTGCGTGTGCATGTGTGTGTGTGTGTGCGTGCGTGTGTGTCTGACTGTGTGCGCGTTTGTGTCTGTCTGTGTGTATGTGTGTGTCTGTCTGTGTGTATGGACTGAAAAAAAAACGTGAAATGTATGACTGCTCATTTTCAATGCGGAGGCAAGAGCGTAGAAGAAAGTTATTTACTGTGAATTCGGGAAGCGGTCTGTTACGAGGCAAGCATTGACTATTGTTGATAAAGGAATCTAGAACGGGGAGAACAAGAGGTTTTATAAGATAACACAAATACCAAGATAAAGGTAGAGGAGATGTAAAGAACTGGAATAGCGAAGCATTGGTTTAAGTAATCCTTTGTAATTTTGTCAAAAAATCTGGCGAATGTTCTTTAAAACGATAGTCTAACTTCCCATTCATTTCTTCTATATGTAATGAGAAGTATATTTAGCATAGTGTACGGTGGGTGAAGATTTGATGGGTGTCACTGAAACTCATTGATTTGGAACCGAAAGCCACACTCACACACATATATACACGGTGGACCAAAACTCGAGACAAATATGACATCAGGGTATCTGTAAATTGGAAAAGAACATGTCAAAATTTAAATAAATATGGAAATTTAAATGGGTAATTTTCTTCTTATGTTTTGCGAATGTTGGTCCACCCTACATATGTTGATTATTACTTCTTGTCAGACGATGCCATCCATTCATTGAACATTGCACGGTCATGTGCACGCAAGTGACCTTTCAGATCCGCTTTTGTTTTGCAGATACGTTCACATATATATATATATACACACAGGTACAAACAATCACACATAATATATATATATATATATATATATATATATGTACATGTGTGTGTGCGTGTGTATATATATATATATATACATATATATATATACACACATAAAGGTACACAGAAACATAAAGACATACACACACAAGTATCAGGCTAAAATTTCTGTAGTAAAAAAATACGCTGATAGCTTCTATTTCTACTAAAATGTTTGACTTCGCTCGCTGTTTCAAAACAAACTTATATATATATATATATATATATAAAGTTTGTTTTGGATATATACAGGGAGTGTAACATTTTTTATGGTCTTTTCAAACCTTAATCTCATACTATAATTCATTATTCCATTAATTCTTTATATATATTTGCAAACACTAACCTCATACCATTTTCATCACCTCATTAATTCTTTATAGCGCAAATCCCCTTTAACGATGTCTAAACAGCTTACACATAAGTCCCACCCTAACCTTGTACAACCTACCACCCTTATGTCTCCTTTCCTTCCTTCCCACTCATTCTTCCGTGACAAACTGATGACCAACAGAAAACTCCTACTCCTAGTACAACACTGCACCCTTTCATGTCCCATCACACACAGTGCTACCACCTCCACACCACACTCAGCACATCCGCCTCACATTCACATCCACACCACACTCAGCACATCCGCCTCACATTCACATCCACACCACACTCAGCACCTCCGCCTCACATTCACATCCACACCACACGCAGCACATCCGCCTCACATTCACAGCCACACCACACTCAGCACATCCGCCTCACATTCACAACCACACCACACTCAGCACCTCCGCCTCACATTCACATCCACACCACACTCAGCACATCCGCCTCACATTCACAACCACACCACACTCAGCACATCCGCCTCACATTCACAACCACACCACACTCAGCACATCCGCCTCACATTGTACATGCCGAAATCACTATGATAAGCCAACACACCACACCACGCAACTCACTTCAACCATCGCTACCCATCACCAACTCGTGACTATGCTCACCCCCTCCACCTATCACGCGTGCCAAAACATTCATCATAGCTAATCCACCAATCAAATCAACACAAACTGAACACCATATGAACGCGAAACGTTAGAGAACAGACATTTCTATGCTTTATATGTTCATTACAAAAGCAGAGATCCGACGTGCTTTTGATCTCTGAGTCGGGCCAGATCGATACAGATCGAACCTCGAGCTGATCAATAGCGAAACGTACGGCATCAATCATAAACGCAATGAAGGCGTACCAAATCATCCTTGTATTATTATTATTATAATATATATATATATATATAATTGTTTCTACTGTTGGCACAAGGCCAGCAAATCACCAGTGTATTACTGGTACTTTATTTTATCGACCCCGTAAGGATGAAAGGCAAAGTTAACCTCGGCGGGATTTGAACTCAGAATGGCAAGGGCCGTACGTAACTCTATGCGTCAAAGCATGGCGTCCGATCCTCTACCGATACTGCCAATCCACCAATGTAGAGAAGTGACACACGGGTTGATATATATAAAATAATAGTAACAAAGAAGAAAACAGTAGAAAATTAATTTTAAAGGGATTTTCTCTCAGAATAACATCAAAACATTTATGTACAAAATAAGAATTCCCGCATTATTTGTACCGGTTTCAGCTCGTACGCTTTTTCACACGATGGAAGTGTATAATACAATTAAATTCCATATTAAGAAGAATAATAAGAAGATGGGGAAACATTATTTTTCCATATTTCAGGAGAAAAGTTCACATTTTTGTCTGTAGTTTTCTTTCTTTCACTCTTAGTGTTTACCTTGGCCGTGTTACTACTACTATATATATATATATATATATATATATATATATATATATATAAAGTATTCCCGTAGAAGGGTGGGTGCTCTATGTATGATACAGAGCAATTTCATTATGTAATAAACAACACAATACAATTATTCCATTTACCAAACTGAAACTGATGAACGATTTCAGACATCTCTGTTGACCTCGCCTGTCTTCGTGAAACCTTTCGTAAATGGAATAATTGTAATGTGTTGTTTATTACATAATTAAATAAATATACATATAATAATAATAATAATATGTATACGCATATATAAACTATATATAGTTATAAACAGGAAAGATCAGTATTTTTTTACCACCTTAATACCAGTATATATATATATATAGCAATACTGGAATTAATTAATCAAGTCATATATTTTGTATATATAGCAATACAGGAATTAAATATTAAATCATATATTTTGTTTGATGAAAACGTACTGAAACAACACAGTACCTTTGAAATATATATCATAAAGTATGTTTTGATTATGCAAATATTTTTCATTTGTTAACATTTTGAATAATATACATATATATATATGTCACGTCCATATATATAAATAAATATATGTTACTGCTATTAAACAAATAACTACCACATAAATTTTCACTATAAATTAATTTTGAATAAATCGTGGTATCGCTCCACGAGAGGGAAAACATTCGCAACTATTTCTATAATGATTATTTAGTGGTATTTATTAGTTGCTTGATAAAACAAACTTTGAAATTTCAATCCCATATGCTATTATTAGATTTACTAATGGCGCTGAATTGGCAGTATCGGTAGAAGGTTTGACGCCGTGCTTTCTAGCATAGTTACGTCCCTTTACAATCCGAGTTCAAATCCCGCCGAGATTAAC
>CAXHJY010000206.1:27500-42500 GCA_964016885.1 Eledone cirrhosa | reverse complement strand
TATTATATATATATATATATATATGTAAAGTGTAAATATTTTCTCTCAATTTTTCAACTTATTCATCTTTTGTATCTGTGTTTTTCATCTCGATTGTATTAAATACAAATACTGGCTTCCTTTCTTTTGAAAACGTATTCTTGCAATTATAGGAACACCACCTCCCCTACGTTATATATATGTGTTATATATGAAAATTGACATTATCTTAGAGTTAGTCCTTTGCACGAATCAGAAAAATGAATATTACATGTTGTGTACTAGTAATAATTAGTTGCACAACCATATAAATAAATAAATGCTTATATAATAACCTCTTACATCTCTCTCACATTACCACCTGATCCTGTTACCCAGAGATTTCCCCATCAGCATAGCTGAGGCTTCCAAAACGACTATTACTATTATTCCACAATGCTACAAGCAGACTTCAATATATATATATATAAATGCTGATGTTGGTTAGATTATTCCACAATGCTACAAGCAAACTTCAATATATATATAAATGCTGATGTTGGTTAGATTATCAATATTAGTACTATTGGGGCACCCACTGATGAATTATAGGAGCTCACTTGAATATATATCTATTGATAGTATACAAGCTCCTACATAAACTGGTATAATTTCACCCAAATTGTAGGAGTCCTATAATGAAACGAGACGTCCGTCTGGGAAGATATATATTAGATATGTCTCATTTGAAATAATACAGCCAATTTTCCACGCAATACTTTTAGTTAGCACCCCGAACACATAATTGGGAATATAATCACTTATTTCCTAATGTTTGTTGAGTGAGGTGGAATTTGGCCGGAGTATCGCTAAAAAGCTTTCTCCGATATTGTATTTATATATATATATATATATATATATATATATATATACATATTGCTATACTTGGGGGCTTGTCATATTGTTGTAATAGTATTGCCAGAAATAATAACACAGAACACACTCACTGTTTTGTTGGTTTTCGCTTCTCTATCTTTTATATCTCCATAGTTAATTTATTTGGCAATCAATGTTTATCATCGATTGACCAGCGGTTAAAAATACAGATATAAATATATATATATATAAATATATATATATATATATATATATATATATAGTCTAACAAAGTTCTTCGGTTGCACATCTGCAACATCATTAGTGGTACTATTATCATGTTCCTTCCTATTGTATTGTATTGTAATGTTTGCGCCATTTATATATATATATATATATATATATATATATGAAAGACGTAAAATAAGAAAATTTAAAAAAATTAAAAATTAACTTACTAAAATTTTCAATCCAACTAATTAGTTTCTGTAATGGGATAAAGATGGTTATGTAATGTAACCATCGAGAATTCATTACGTCATCAGGGAGTCTATTCTCAGCTAAGTCTCCAGGCAATGCGCGGACACTAGGGACTCATATAATATATATATATTTATGTATATATATATATATATATTTATATATATCGACAGTGGATAGAATTTCGCCAAATCGGACCGATACAGAGAAAGATGGAAGACCATAGTGGTCCTCTCACATGAAGCTTGAAAAACCAAGTGCTCCAGATGTCAATGGGACGACTTTTTAAAGTAACTGGCAAACTGTTTGCTCCGTCAATACTTCATGGAAACACATTAATTTATTCTACTTTTGGCACAAGGCCAGCAATTATCCCAGTGCATAACTGGTACTTTATGTTATCGACCCCCGTAAGGATGAAAAGCAAAGTTAACCTCGGCGGGATTAGAACTCAGATCATAAACGGCCGTAACTCTATAATAATAAGATATTTAAAGTTTGTCTTGTTCTTACAAGACACACGTTGAATAAATACAAGCACATTCATGAGATACAACAGTAAAGTGTGAATGATTACTCAAACATCGCTACCCCAATGATGCATTCCCAGGCGGTGTGGGAGAAATATTTCTGGCGTGCTGGGTTCTGTAAACTCCCGGGCTCGATTGGCAACCGTTAGAATTATTTCAGCTAAATCTATTATTTCTCGATTTCTATATATATTTAATAACTGGGAGCATAATTGCAACAGTATTCAAAAAGCAAGGTATTATGTATATAAGTTTTAAATGAAGTCAATGTGTGTGTGTGTATATATATATATATGTATGTATATATTTATATATATATATATATATTTATATATATATATGTGTGTGAGAGAAAGAGGAAGTGAGAGAGTGATACCCACACACACACACACACATATATATATAAGTATAAATATATGTATATATAAATATATATATATATATATATATATGCATATATATATAAATATATATATATATAAATATATATATAAATATATATATAAATAAATATATATATTTGCATATATATATATAAATATATTTATATATATATTTGCATATATATATATAAATATATATATATATAAATATATATATATATTTGCATATATATAAATATATGTATATATAAATATATATATATATTTGCATATATATATATAAATATATTTATATATAAATATATATATATATTTGCATATATATATATATATAAATATATTTATATATATATTTGCATATATATATATATTTATATATATATTTGCATATATATATATATTTATATATATATGCATATATATATATATATGCATATATATATATTTATATATATATTTGCATATATATATATATTTATATATATATGCATATATATATATATATGCATATATATATATTTATATATATATATTTATATATATATGCATATATATATTTATATATATATGCATATATATATATTTATATATATATATGCATATATATATAAATATATATATATATATTTATGCAAAGCATGTCGTCCGACACTGATACTGCCAATCCACCGCCAATGGAGTCACGCCCCTTTACAGGCTGAGTTCAAATCCCACCGAGGTTAACTTTGCCTTTCAGCTTTACGGGGGTCGATAAAATAAAGCACCAGTAACGTACTGGGGTCGATTTAATCGATTTTCCCCCTCGACCGACCCACCCTCCCCAAATTGCTAGCCTTGCGCCTAAATAAGAAACCATTATAATTATAATAATGATGATGACGACGATGATGATGATGATGAACGTGTAATGTATGAAGCTATTGAAAATGACGCTAAATATGATGACGAGAGCTGTGACGGAAATGTTTGAAATTATTGTGACTATATCCCATATTCACGGCAAATGCGGAAATGCTTTTCCGAGTCAAAACAGTGAATGTTTCAGTTCTCACACGCAGTTCATACACATGCACAAACATACATTACACACAAGAACACGCATGCAGACACATACACAATCCTACACATCTTTCATTTACATAGATGATTTAATACAGAAATACGAAACAAAAAAAAATGTATATATGTATTCTATACATATCTATGCAAATATACATTCATATTTTTATAACTGATTTCATACACATGCACACATACACACACATATATATATATATATATATATATATATATATATATATATATGTGTATGTATATGTATATATACGCATGTATATACACATATATATATATAAGCATGTATATGTGTGTGCATATATACGTATGAATATACATTTATATATATATATATATATATATATATATATATATGTGTGTGTACGTATATATATACGCATGTATATATATATATATATATATATATATACATATATATATATATATATAAATATACCTATGTATATATACACCTATACATATTTATATTTGTATAGATGCGCACATACATTCACAATTGCACAAATGATTTGGCATACATATATATATATATATATATATACACAAATATATATACAAATACGTCTATGTTTTTCTATACACTCTTTTCTATTCTGTCTGTTATTTATATATTTCCAAAATTGAGATTGGTTTTTATATTTCATATTTCCTTTCAATAATATTTGATTTCAATGGAATGTTTACGTGTTTCCATGTTTTGTTGTTTGTATTTCTATATGTTTCTTCATTTTCTTTACGTTTGATATATGATCTATAAACTGACAACTACGATCTTTATAATGTTTCATATCTAAGATTTAATAAAATAATTAAGTCTTGATTTAATAACGAAAACTCTAGATTGTTGTATAAAACGCTCATATATAATTATGTACGTAATTGTTGTAACTGACTGAACATGTCTGATTTAAATTGAATTAGAAATATGGTAATGAAAGGGTTAAGTAATCATATTGGTGGCCTCCCCTCAGCCCCGGTGGACAAAATGGAGAAGGCGTTTCCCCGGAAGATGGTAAGGGAGATGTGCTGGAAGAGCCATTCCAACTCGCGAGGCTCACACCTGATACTGGACAGCTCAACCTCTATGGTTGTGAGTAGGGAGGTAGCGATAGGGCCGAGGACACCAGAATTCTCTACTGCCAAGACAGCGACCGGTATTTGAGGAGTTTGACTTCCTCAGCATGACGTGCAGCAAAACCTGGGTTAGTCGCAGACTGCAACAGGTTGCGGGTGGAGAAATTGTCGCTGCAAGTGGTATCCCAGACGAGGGGTATTTATTTGGCCTTTTTTATTGCAAACCAACCAATAAATATTTCTCAAAGTGGTCAATGTAGTTGCCAAATATGGCAGCAGAAACTTAATTAAACCATATAATATAATTGTTTCTACTTTTGGCACAAGGACAGCAATATCCCAGTGTAGTACTGGTACTTTATTTTATCGACCGCGTAAGGATGAAAGGCAAAGTTAACCTTGGCGGGATTTAAACTCAGGCCATAAAGAGCCGTAACTCTTTGCCGCAAAGCATGGCATCCGTCCCTCTACCGAATCTGCCAATCCACCGACTTTTGGTAGCGATAATAATGAAGGTGGGTATGGTAATAATAAAGATGGTCATGGTGATGATCGTGGTTATAGAGATGATACTGATATATATATATATATATATATATATATAAATCAAACCATATAATGTAATTGTTTCTACTTTTGTCAAGAGGCCAGCAATATCCCCAGTGCATTATTGGTACCTTATTTTGGTGGATTGGCAGTATCGGTAGAGGGTCAGACGCCATGCTTTCCAGCATAGTTACGTCCCTTTACGATCTGAGTTCAAATCCCGCCGAGGTTGACTTTGCCTTTCATCCTTACGGGGTCGATAAAATAAAGTACCAGTAATGCACTGGATAATTGCTGGCCTTGTGCCTAAAGTAGAAACAATTATTGGTACCTTATTTTATCGACCCCGTAAGGCAAAGTTAACCTCAGCGGGATTTGAACTCAGAACGTAAAGATGTCATAACTCTATGCTGCAAAGCATGGTATCAAACGCTCAACCGATACTGCCAATCCACCAATGTATATAAAGAAGGGGAACTAAGGATATTGTAGAGTGAGTAATATTATGTATGGTAACAGGATTGTCGTTGCTGAAATACCTTCGATCAATCTGGTCTGTATTGGGATTAGCAATAAAATCAATCCCTTCGATTCTCTTACTAGCGTGATTTTTTTCTGTTGACTTATAATATCTGTTTCTTTTACACGTACAAAAATATGTATCAACCTATATATATCGACGCTTGTTTCAAAGAAGCAAATACCGATTTTATATCAGATGCATAATGTAAGACATACATAAATGTAACAAATATGTTTTGAAGCAACAATCCAATAAATGAGGATATATATTATTTGCTGGTGAGTCCTATTTGATTGCAAACCCTATTATAACGCTTGTAAACCAGAAATACAGTGAGATATTCAAACACAGATAAGTATCGATTTTAAATATTAATATATATTCAACAGTGAGAAATATCGATGGAAATCGGTACATCATCTTATGAATCTACATGTACGCAGATTTTACTTTGTGAAAAGAGTGTTCTGAGAAAGTGAAACTATATTATGTAGATTTCGATAAGAATCTCCATAATATCCTTAGAAATTTCTCCTAGTTTTCGATAAAGGATAGCAAGCAATGTTATAAATGTTGTGACATGTAGGAAATTAGAATGTATCGGATATTAATATAAATAAAAGAGTATTTCCTATTCAAATTCTGTTCGGTTATTAATTATATCTGAAATAGAATGATTCGCAACATGTCTCCCTCTCCCAATTTAAAGAACTTTGTCGAAAGCTTGTCGACGTTTGGGGGAAGCTGAAGAACGAGACGGGGAAGAATTGTAGAGGAACTCCGATAATACAGCAACATACACAGAATTCGCTGTAAACAGTGTGTTGAATATATGATTATCTCAAAGCACATCAGGGATGTATCTTTAAATCCAGAATGTAAATAAAGTACTCAATAAATGTGTATATTTGCAGCTTAATCTGTTTGTGTGATGGTTCACACACAGACACACACACACATATATATATATATATATATATAAGGAAAAAATATGAAATCGAAAATACAACTGGAGTCTTTTTTATTTTAAATATATCTATTTGGTTCCTTTATCGGTTTCGCCGTTCTTGTGCTTTTCAAAAGTAGAATTGAAATGGAGGGTTTGTGGTTTTTCTCAGAAAATCCACAAACCCTCCATCTCAATTCTATTTTTGAAAAGCAAAAGAACAGCGAAACCGGTAAAGGAACCAAATATATATATTTTTTTTGTAAGTAAAAAAAGACTCCAGTTGCATTATCCATTTCATTTTCTTTCCTTATACTTTCACTCGTGTAGAACACCTCGTTTCTTTTTCATGTTGTAAAAAAACCTCAGGTTTTAATATATATATATATATATATATATATATATATATAAGTGAAGGCTTATTAAAATCGAATCTTTGGCTGTGGGCAAGCAAATTCGACCTACAATATGAATGAGTTAGCAAAGCACTCGATGAGGGTAGGTCCTTAGAGAAATAACATACGTTTAAATAATATAGATATATATATATATAATATATATATATATATATAAGAAGATCCCGTTAAGGATGAAAGTACCGATTCTTTGCTTAAACTTTAATCTGTGCTTATAATATATATATAGAGAGAGAGAGAGAAAGAGAGAGAGAGAGAGAGAGAGAGAGAGAGAGAGAGGGGGGGGATAGAGGGAGAGCGAGAGGGAGTGAGAGAGAGGGTGAGTGAGAGAGAGAGGGAGAGAGAGAGAGGGAGGGAGGCCGAACTAAAGTGGAAGTTAGAAGAGACTCATTTGATAAATGTAACGAAGGTATTTGAAGTTGGTCAATGTTTCTTCGCCCCTTTATTCCTGAGAGGGTCATGAGGACAGAGTCCTGAAACTCTCCTTCCAGTGGGTCCTGTCAGAAGCAACCGTCTACGACTGATTCTGCTGGATCTCCAAGCGAGACCATCCAAGCTCGTGGATGTTATCCAACCATCTTTCTCGGGGTCTACCTCTGGGTCTCCTACCGGTTGGTTTTGCCCGTAAATTATGACCAGTGATTATTTCCTGAGACATTCTAACCACATGTCCATAGTATCGGAGCTGTGATCTCTCAATTCGGAACAGAAAAGTAGTGGTTCTCCCTCGAGTGACTCTCTCAGTAACGTTACTCCAAAGACACTTCAGAAGAACTCTAAATAAAATATGATAGATGACTAAATTACGAATTATTGGTGGATTGGCAATATCGGTAGAGGGTCGGACGTCATGCTTTGCCACACAGTTACGTCCATGTAGGGGTGAGTTCAAATCCCGCCGAAGTTCACTTTGCCTTTCATCTTTACGGGGTCGGTATCGGAGCTGTGATCTCTCAATTCGGAACAGAAAAGTAGTGGTTCTCCCTCGAGTGACTCTCTCATCTCTGACCTACGCACCTTATCGAGTAACGTTACTCCAAAGACACTTCAGAAGAACTCTAAATAAAATATGATAGATGACTAAATTACGAATTATTGGTGGATTGGCAATATCGGTAGAGGGTCGGACGTCATGCTTTGCCACACAGTTACGTCCCTGTACGGGGTGAGTTCAAATCCCGCCGAAGTTCACTTTGCCTTTCATCTTTACGGGGTCGATAAAATAAAGTACTAGTAGTGTACTGGTTAATTGCTAGCTTTGTACCAAAAGTAGAAACAATTAATAACTCGTCATGAGGAGATATCATGTGATTTTCTTCTATGGGTACCATCATATGGATATACAAATAGGGGTAGAAGGGAAGTAAATCACATTGATAGCCTTCTGGAAGATACTCTAGCGTAGTGGTTCTCAAAGTGGGCGCTAGCGCCCTTCGGGGGGCATTGAGAAGGTCCATGGTGGGCACTGGAGCCTAAGGGGTCAATAGAGAGCGTATAATAGTATATTAAATATCAAATGATACATATATATAAATAGAGTAAAATTAAAAATATATAATATTTATTTATAATTAGTAGTAGATTGACTGTATCGGTAAAGGGTCCGATGCCAGGCTTTGCAGCATAGAGTTACGACCCTTTACGGTCTGAGTTCAAATCCTGCTGAGGTTAAGTTTGCCTTTCTTACGGGGTCGATAAAATAAAGTACCAGTAATGCACTGGAAATCGCTGGCCTTGTGCGAAAAGTAGAAACAATTATATTATTTATTATATATAAATTAACGATTTTATATAGTATATATTATTTACAATTTGCGTGTGGACAGGTTATAGAGGCGGGGGTGCTGAGGATATTACGTGGCCATGAGGGATGGGGTGGCCCAAAAGGTTTGAGAAATTCTGCTTTAGTGGGTAGTGTAGGAGAGCTCAGAATGTTGATGTCAGATAGAGATCTGGAGAAGAAACGTGTAAGTGCAGATGGCCGACTTGTCAGTCACCATAGATAGAAATATTCTATTAAGCAATGTGAACAGTTAACGTGGTTTCATAACACAACACGTCACTGCTTGTAGAGCTGTTTTATTCTTTAACACAACTAAAGCATAAAGCTACACTCGGGAGGGTTAATACCAAAATTTATAGTACTAAAACTAACACTCAATTTCTATCTTGACATATTTCATGTCGAATGCCAGACTCAATGCAATTAACATTTCCTATATTTTGAATACATGTTCACAACAACAACAACAAAAGAAACAAGAACAACAACAATAATATTACTCATCATCAGTAGTAGTAGTAGTAGTAGTATTAGTTGTAGTAGTACCATGGTTAAAACATCGGAGAATTTTCCTTTGTATTTACTTCAAATATATTCCTGACAGAATTCACACATACACACACACTAACACACATGCATAAATACATACAAAGTCTCATACACACACATGCACACACACTAACACATACATCCACACAAACAAATTCTCACACACTCAGTTACACACACGCAGACTCACTCATACATACACAAATTTACTCACGCACATTGACACACTCGCTCACCCACATACACACATATAGATCGAGACACTCTCTCACTCTCTCTGCCACACACACACACGTGCACATTTCACGCAGACACTCTCATACAGACATACCCATATACACAAATTTACACATACACTTTGAAACACTCGCTCACACGCATATGCAGGCACACACACCCACATCTCTTCCACATACATACACAAATTTACACATACAAACACTCACTCACCCACATACACAGGCACACACATACACTCTGTTCCACATACAAACATTCGCTCACACACATGCACGTACACACATATACCTCGACGCACACTCACTGATACAGCCACACACATACACAAATTACACATACACATTAAAACATTCGCTCACCCACAAACACATACACACATAAACATCGACACACACACACCCTGTCTCTCACTTCCACACACACGTGCTCATTTAACATACGCATTCATTCATACAGACACACATATACACATTGTGTAATTGGGTGAGTGAGTATTTCAATGTGTATATGCGTGTCTGTATGAATGAATGTGTATGTTAAATGAGCACGTGTGTGTGGAAGTGAGAGACAGGGTGTGTGTGTGTCGATGTATATTTGTGTAATTGGGTGAGTGAGTATTTCAAATATACATCGACACACAAACCTTCTCTCTTACACACACATGCACACATATTCTCATACATGTTCACACCCTCACTCATACAGGCAAACACATACACAAATTTACACATACAAAGATTCGCTCAGCCACATACACACACTCTCACTTCGCGTACACACTCTCACTTCCACACACACAAACACACACACACTCACATACACTCACTTCACGTACACACTCTCACTTGGCATACACACTCACTTCGCGTACACACTCACTTCCACACACACAAACACACACACACACACACGCACATACGCGCACACACACACTCACTTCGCGTACACACTCTCACTTCCACACACACAAACATACACTCTCACTTCACGTACACACTCACTTCCACACACACAAACACACACACACACGCACACACGCGCGCACACACACACGCGCGCACACACACTCACTTCCACACACACACAAACATACATACACACAATTGGCAAGTTTCTTCGGGCATTGCCTAAATGAATTTGTAGCTTAAGGAGTTAAAACACATTTACTTTTGACAGAAGTGAAAGAGGTGTAACACGTGAGAACATCACAAACGCTCAAACCAATGAATTTCCAGATAATTCTAAAATTACAAGCAACGAAAGTATATATATATATATATATATATATATATATATATAAATGTAAGTATGTAATTATAGTATGTGTGTGTATGTGTGTGTATATGTGTGTATATGTGTGTATATATGTGTGTATATATGTGTGTATATATGTGTGTGTATATATGTGTGTGTGTGTGTGTGTGTGTGTGTGTGTAAATATATATACATGTATGTGTATATATGTATCTCTCGTTCTCAATATATAGTTATATATACACATATATGTCAGTATATATATATATATATACGTGTGTGTGCATGTAATTTGGCGCTACAGCACGTATATTGATTTGTATCAAATTACGTTTACAGCCTATATAAGTGATAGCATATTTTACAGCTACATTTCTCACACAAACATTTTATATATATATATACATATATATATATGCATATATTCATACACACATATATATATATATATATATATATATACATATATTCATACACATATATATATATATATATATATATATATATATATACATATACATATTTAGCTTTCAATAGGTGGATATACACTTGCGGTCGCTACTCCATACAAGTGAAAGCAGTACTCAGTATTAGAGCGGTTGTGCCTCACCGAAACATCCAACAATAGTTGATATGATCGCCTTGCCACTAGTAGTATGAACCAAATTCACAGTTACTTGATCATTGCCTTAACTACTGATACGATATCCTGCTTACCAATGTCGTTGTTTAACCCAGTCAGGATTGGTTCGACAGATTGCCTATCAAGGCCAAAGAGCTCTGCCCGCACCGGCTTTGAAATCAGAGTGGTCCCTCTCCAAGACAGATTGCCGACCAAGGCTACCAAATATATATATATATATATATATATATATATATATATATGTATATATACACTATATACACATTTATGAGTTCTTCCGCCCTTTGTCAGGTTTTCTTTTTGTCCTGCAGGATGTCCCAAATCACCCTCCTCACCAAGTAAACGTGATGGGGTTGTCGGTTTAGTCGCCGACGATCCGACCATGCGACAGATTGTACTGGCTTACATGTTACTAGTAGCACTCGAGAGTGGCCTGACTCAGATACTGGGAAACATACACGGAGAAAACAACCAACCTGACTTGTACACGGAAAGAAAGACATCTTTGCTGGTACACTCAATGTTCAAACACTCCAGAAAGATCATACAATCCCAGAACTGATTGCTTCAGCAGGGGCGACCAACCATGATGTTATCTGTCTTCAGGAGCACCGGTTCATACATGAAGAGCGTGTAACAAAGGAGCAAATAGTTGGCAATTGGAGGCTGATAACCTGCTCAGCTTGGAAAAACAACACGAATGCAGCAAATGGTGGAGTTGGAATGCTTTTCAGCCCGCGAGTCTATGATGCACTTGCGAGTGTTGAAATGATAACATAAAGGATAATGATAGCTACGTTTAACGGGAATCCTAAAACCACTGTAATCTCTTGCTATAGTCCAACAAATGTATGCGACATGGCCGAAGTAGAGAGGTTTTACATGGAACTAACATCACTCACTAGACAAATCCCGAAACATAATGTTCTCATCATTGGCGGAGACTTCAATGCGCTTCTTGGACAGCTTGATGGATTCAAATTCTCACACCACTCACAAACCAATAGAAACGGTTGTATGCTAAAAGATTACTTGTGTGAGAACAATTTACGATGCCTCAACGCCATATTCCAAGAAAGACCAGGCCAGCGGTGGACACACAAATCTCCAAATGGCGACAAGACACAACTGGAATATATCATAATCAATCGAAAATGGAAGAACAGCGCAAAAAGCTGCAGAGCATATGACTCATTTGTTAGTGTTGACTCGGATCATCGCATTGTCTCGGCCAGGATACGATTAGGTCTCCGAGTGGATAAAAAGAAATCTGCAAGTGCTACTCCTTACAACTGGGCAGTTCTGAATACCAATCCTGAGACTTACAAAACCTTTGTAACCCAACCGATTTGCTGCCCTACAAGACTCTGCGCCAACAAAATCGTCAAATTCTACATTTAAGCACTTTCAAATAGCATTCAAAGAGGCAGCGGCCGACACCATCCCTTTAAAACCCAAGGTTAAACTACGAAAGCCCTTGGAAACAGAGAGGATACGCAAAAAGCGCAAAGAGTTACGATAAGCTGCAGAATTGAAAGACACTCAACGATCTCTAGAAAACATTAGTAACTTCAATGCTACTTGTTCAGCACTGAAAAGTGAGTATGAAATTGAGCAAGCCGAATACATGCAGAGAAAGATCAATCATATCTCGAGTACTGTCAGCAATAAGAAGTCTGCTGAAGCCTGGCAAACTGTCAATGAAATTAGTGGCACAAAAAGTATTGACAGAGCCAAACTGAAAGCCTCCAGTCAAGACGAACGTTTAAAACTGTGGCAACAACATTTTTAGAACCTACTTGGCAGATCATCGAAGAAGAAATAATACCCGTTTTTACAGAGGAACACCAATACAGAAAGGTACTTTCACTATGGAGAAACTATAGAAAGCAGTGAAAAGTATTGGTAACGGAAAAGCGTGCGGACTCGACGAGATCCCAGCTGAAGTGTGGAAGGTACCTGAATTTCACCCAATCCTACTAGAGTTGTGTAATGGTGTCTATAATCAAGACCCTATAGATAAATGGACTGAGGGATGTATAGTCCCTTTTCCCAAAAAGGGCGATCTTGGAATTGCTAAAAACTACCGTGGCGTAACACTAATGGCAATTGCCGCAAAGATATACAATCTCTTGATGTTTGACAGAATAAGACCTGTCATTGACCCTTGCTGAGAAAAAACCAAAATGGCTTCCGCACCAACAGATCAACATCAGGGTAAATACTTACTATTCGGCGTATCTTGGAAGGCGTAAAAGCCAAAAACCTCCCAGCAACTCTCCTGTTTATTGACTTTTCAAAAGCATTCGATTCCATCCATCGTGGGAGGATGAGAGAGATAGTTCTAGCCTACGGCTTGCCAAAGGAAACAGTAAATGCCATCATGATGTTATATAAAAACACCCGTGCAATGGTGCGCTCACCTGATGGAGATACCAACTTCTTTGACATCATTGCATGAGTACTCCAAGGGGATACTCTTGCACCATACATTTGTATCATCTGCCTCGAATATGTATTGAGAAAAGCCCTCGACGAAAACTTAGAGCTTCGTTTCACTCTCACAAAGTGAAAGTGTAGACGCTATGCAGCTCAGAAAATCACCGATGCTGACTATGCGGATGATTTAGCAGTCCTCTCTGACTATCTTGAGGATGCAACATCACTACTTCACAGCATCTAATCAGTTGCAAAGGAAATCGGACTCTATGTCAACGCAGGCAAAACAGAATATATTTGCCTGAACCAAGACTCCACAGGTATGCGAAGTCTAAACGGCGATATAATCAAGCAAGTTGACGACTTCAAATACCTGGGTAGCTATATCGTCTCCACAGAACATGATGTTAACATCAGACTAGGAAAAGCCTGAGGAGCATTGAATGAAATGGAAAAAATATGGAAATCAAACCTGCCGGCCAAACTGAAAAGGAATTTCTTCAGAGCTGCTGTGGAATCTGTGCTTTTTATGGCTCTATCACTTGGACGCTAACGTCGAAACTGGAGAAAAAGCTAGACGGGGCATACACACCTATGCTCCATGCTGTGTTAAACGTGTCTTAGAGGGAACACCCAACAAATAAGGATCTCTATGGCAATATACCAACTATCAGCAGGTCAATACGTGGACAGAGACTCAGATTTGCTGGCCACTGTTGGCGCAGCAAGGAAGAAATAGCGGGTGATGTGTTGTTATGGAGTCCATCTCATGAAGCAAGAAACACTGGTCGTCCCAAAAAGACATACGTCAAGCAACTTGAGGACGATACTGGATGCACTGCGGAAGAACTGGCAAACGCTGAGTGACAGAGATGGGTGGAGGAAACGTGTCGTAGAGGGCTGAGCAAGCTCGACCTGATGATGATATATATATACATCTATATACATGTATATATACATCTATATACATATATACACATATATCTATATATATATATATATATATATATATATACATATACATATATACATACATACATACAAATATACATATATATATATATATATATATATATATATATATATATACATATATATACATGTATACATATATATATATACAAATATACATATACATACATGTTTCCATGTATATATATGTATATGTATATTTGTATATATATATATATATATATATATATATATGTATACATGTATATATATATATATATGTCTATATATATATATATATGTATATTTGTATGTATGTATATATGTATATG
>CAXHJY010000205.1:5000-17500 GCA_964016885.1 Eledone cirrhosa | reverse complement strand
GTTTGCTGTCGAGTAGCGGCATTTATTAAATGAGAAAGCATCAAAATTTGGCCAGGTTCACCCTCCGCATCCTCCATATATTGACTAAGAGGATTCATTCTGGTGTTGGATCCCCTCTTTTTTTCACGGTTGTACTGTCATCGTTTGGTGTTGTGTCAAAACTGTTTGGCCAATGTAGTGTTCAGTAAGGAAAGATATTTTTATTCGTAAATACATACAAATCGAAACTCACTCGGAGTCCATCTAATTGATTGTCAAACTAAAGTTACGTCCTTTGTCATGAGTTGTTGTGTTTTAATATAAGCGGTAACAAAATATACAACCACCACACACAGAAATACATACATACACACACACACAAACACATACATACACACACACACATATATATATATATATATATATATATAGAGAGAGAGAGAGAGAGAGAGAGAGAGAGAGGTAGGTAGGTAGGTAGGTAGGTAGGTAGTTATTACACCTGTACCCAGATCAATAAAATATAATACCAGCCAAACAAGTCCTGAAATTAATTTCATCGACTAAAAGTTCACAAGAATATAAAGGTTTGCTCCAAAATTAGAATTCGTCAATATTCCTATTTAGTCTCACAACATGGGTTGATAGAATGATTAGAGGCGTTTTACATTATGATATCGAATCCCACGGGGGTTATCTTTCCTTTTATTTCTTCGGGGTCAATGACATAAAGCAGAAGTTAATTAAGAGAGAAGATATAGTCGACTAATTTCAGCCCACTTCATTAAATTTTTGCTTTCGTGCTTTTATTATAAATTATAATAGAACCACTGCTAATACATTTTTTCTAGAATGATGCAAAGATGAATGGAAGATGTTAAATTTAAACAAGAAATTCACATAGCAATAAATATGCATACTTGCCTGCTGAGAGTTTTTAAATAGTTGCAAACGAACTGAATATATATGCTTCATCTCAGCTATCATGTTTAATTTGTCAATATCCTATATTTTTCTTCTCCGTCATAGCTAAGAGACATTTGAGAGGAATATCAAATACATAATAACATTGCTTACATACACATATAGATAGGAATAACTGAAGTTTATAGACATGTTCCAACAAAATGTCAGTCTGCTCAGAACTTTATGTTAGAATCTTATTATCGTGAAAATAAGATTACATTCATTTAGTGTTACAAACCCCTAGTTAGTGAATGTGCATGGCCTAGAAATTAGAGTAAGGCTTTGGGTTCGATCACAGCATCGGGGACCATATTGTGTCCTTGAGCAAGACACTTTATATCACATTGCTCCAGTCCACTCATCTTAATTAAATTAGTGTCAGTTACAGCTGTGATTAACCACGATCTGACGGTCCTACCAGAGGAGGGGAACTATATACTCTGCCATGTAACGCCTCATAAACCCGAAATAATTTCCAACGCCTAGATTCCAAACAGACTTTAACTAAAGAAACAAATCAAGTTAACCTTGATCAGCAAATATTATAGTCATACCCAACATGGTGTATCTAAAGCTACATTATACAACTTGACTTTTCATTCTTTAGGTGCTGCCGATTGAGGGATATTTGACTCTTATTTTTAGTAGATCAACCAAATAATTTCAGACTCTTTATTTGGAATATTAATTTGAAATCTTTTCTAGCTGTTGGTTTTTATATGGTCCGGGTTATATTATTTAGCTGTCATTTTGAAGTTATTTCTATCTAAAGTGAAGCATTGGCTAGAAACCTCAGATTATATCTGCAAACCAAGGAAACACTGGTTAATGTGTAAATATTTGGTGTTGTAAGGGGCAGTAAGTTGTTATTGATCTCTATATCAATATTGATCGATCAGGCGTAAGATCAAAGGTATTCCAACCAACACCATTCTAAGACAGCAGGATGGACTTTTACTTGGATTGAACTACTATTTCTTGTAGCGCCAAAAAAAAAAAAATAAACGACGTAGAAATTCTTCCTGTAAGCAGCGTGAAGTAGCTTCGAAACTATAATAGATATTTATATATCTCTCTTTCTCTCTAATATACACACATTCTCTCTTTCATTATCTCCTATCTCCAGCCACATTCTTTCTTCTCCTTGTATCGGTTTTCCACGAATGCCTGCAATATTCCTTTCTTTCTAGTATTAACCTCTTGCCCAATTTAATGTACTTATTTTCAGGTTTATTTCCATCCTAACACTTATAACAATTTCGTTTCCGTATTTCTAATGAAAAACACGGCCTATGTTTTTCAAATAATTGACAATTTACAAAGAATTAAAAATATAACAAACTTCCTGATTTAGAATAACGGTTTTTACATAAAATTATATAACTGGTATCCTGTATACAACTCCTCCGGCGAGTGTGTGGACGTATTGGTTGGGGTTTAATCATCCTGTGTTTGAGGTGTACACAGACATGCTGGGTGTGTACGTAATATACATACACAGACGCATATATATATATATATATATATATATATATATATATATATATATATTGACTGATTAATTGCTTAAGTTTATTTTAAAAACTACCCGGTCGAGAGTTTAATTCGATTTGTGCAGTTTTTGCAATTATTGCATTAATTTTACACTTACTGACTTCATCTGCCAAGTTCTGGGGTTTTCTCCCTTGCAGAGTTACACACGTGGTTTTTTACTACTACATACTACTGCTTAATCCTACATGCTGGTGTAGAACAAAATACCTTTTGACGAAGTGGCAGCCTCATTATACCAAAAGCTTATTATTTAAGCAGGCAGTATAATTTATTTAGGTGTCGCAGAAACCCTTTACTGGATTATACCATCTTTTCCAGGGGTCCGGGTAAATATTGAATTATTTTGTTTGACCCGTTTGGCTTGCCTCGTCTTTTTGGCTTATGTGGTTGATGGTAAAATGTAAAATCAACATCCTTCGTAACTCATATTAGAAATGTAAACAAATTATACGTGCATTTTATATCTATATAATCACAAATAACACTTATATTTATACACTTATTAATCTATATAGATATTTATATATTAATACTTACAACCTGCTGCAATATAATAAGATAAAATGTACTTATAACCATCATTCTTCATATAATCTAATTGATTATATATATAATATTATAACTCATAATTTAGCTAAATATTTTTTAAATTCTGGAATCATAAGGGTGAAATATGTCTTTACAGAATTGCCAACGGCCAACCATAGTTTGGTGTGGGTGGGGGTGAAAGACACCACCAACTAACCTGCTTATTGAAATATATATTACTTCCTAACTACACTCACCTCAGACACCACCAAATAACCTATCTATTGAAATATATATTACTTCCTAACTAGATTCACCTGAGGCTAGAGATTTTTGGTGGTTGGCGGGTGGCAGGATCGATAGAGCGGTGGAATTTTAGTCACTTGGCTTTTGTGTTCTATGTTCAAATACCACCAGTGTCGACATTGTAGTTAATCTATCTAGCGGGGTCAATGAATATATAGCAATCAAGAACGACAGTTGACACGATCTACTCTAACCTTTCCCTCGAAATTGGTGTCTCTCTAGCTTGGTAGAAACAATTATTTACACATTAATATTCTCTCAGTCACCGAATATGAAAGTAACAAAGTAACGAGGAAAAAATTGAAAGATAGAGAGAAAGAGAGCAAAAGACGGGGGGTGAGAGAGAGAAGGTGAAAGATGGAGAGGGAGTGAGAGACAGAGAGAGGTTCTGGACTTGTATACTATGTAATTCTAGACACGTAACTATACTGATTAATAGACATGCCTCATTTCTTTTTTATGGTGTCGTAAACATTCCGTTAATTCAGACGCCGTTGGTGTTATATGTCTAGCATGTTTCTCTTTATTAAGCCTAGTAGTATGTTAAAACTATATCAGAGCTGACGTATACTTAGTTTTGATTCCTAAGTTTATAGCTAACCAAAAGCCTTCCACTCTCCTTCTATCCCACGATAGTTAGTTATCTACACGTCAACACTAAAACTAATAATGTGCAGCAACTCAAATTACTGCACTGTTGGAATATGAGCTGCCAACACAAAACTTAAAAAAGCTTATGATACGTTCAGCTATAGATAGATATATATATATATATATATTTACTGAATGGGGCTGTGATGTTGATGACTTCGGTATAAAGAACATAATTAAGGGTAATTAAAATAGTTCAAACACTGGTGCAGACTGTTCACCTCACAGACATTTGGAAGTTCACCTCGCAGCCTAACTCTAGGTTTGATCTGGCTTGCTGTTATTCAACGAGAACTGAATTTTTTGGCAACCATGAGTAGAATTTAATAGACGGAAGCCCGCCATCATATATATATATATATATATATATATATATATATATATATATATACATACGCCTCTATCTGTGTTCACGTTTACACACTGTTTTGTGAATATAATGCGAAACATATATCAGTTCGATAGAGAGCAACAAGAGTATTGGACTAAATATGCATTGGGGGAGACATGAATCAGTTACGGCCCTTTAGATTCTGAGTTCAAATCCCATCGAGGTTAGGTTTGTCTTTCATCCTTACGTGCTTGATTAAATAAGGTACCAGTAACGCACTGGGTTGATTTAATCATCTTTGCCCCTCCTCGAAAAAATTGTTGACCTTGTACCTAAATCAGAAAGAAATTATTTTGTATGTGTTTGGAGTTTTATTAATTATTAGTGTCGTGGTATTGTGTGGGTTGTTCGTTCCAGGATAGAGTCCTAGTTTATAGTTGTTTACTAACTGAGTTCAGTTGAATCAACATGTTGAAGGTCAGCCATTGTTTATATATGATGGTCGTATGTTATAGATGGCTGTCTGAACGAATTTACAGAGAATGTTCATGTGAATATTTCATACTAGATATTTAGTGTAGAATAGTCATTTATTGTTATAAAAACGTATCACTTTATTGATGTGGTTTGGGATTGTGTTTATATGGAGCCAGTGAGTTCAAAAGAGGTAGATGGTAATTTCGGAGTTGTTTATTAAATCATTATATTTTCTATTTTTCTGATCTTATATTTTTTTTCATCTCACCAAGGTAGATGTTTATATATATTTGTCGCTCTATCACTCATAAATACACACATATATAATTATGTTGTGTGTGTATTTCGTAAACGGTATATCGATGTATATCAATATAAGAAAACGAACAACTACATATGTGGCGCACAGAGCTGCACCAATATATTTGAGTCGATTATTTATTTAAATTTTTACAACAAAGTTTATTCTAAAATATTGGTGACCCCAACGTCATTAAGCAGGGGCGGGATAGAACCCAGATCTTGAAGTCATAGAGTCAGGAAAAAACACCTCCAGTTAGGTTCGCTTTTGCTATCGACTTTCAAATATAACAATTTTTCCTCCATTTTTGGATACTTCACGACCTCAATTAAGGATTCCTTTATAGTGTAATATTAAATTTAATTGTTTCTACTTTTGGCACAAGGCCAGCAAATTACCCAGAACATTACTGGTACTTTATTTTATCGATCCCGTATGGATGAAATGCAAAGTTAACGTCGGCGAGATTAATGATACTTATTTGATAGATTTGCTACAGATTTGAAAGTGAAATTAATGTTTTGCCTGTGATTTTTTAAATGTGTTTTGAAAAGCTATGACCTTCAAAACCATTGTAAAATATTCATTTTCTCAGGTTTCCCCACCCTAGAACTCCATAAGTCCCATCACAGAGACAGGTTTCATGTTCAATATTTGCCAAAATTTACATTTTCGAAGAGAAAAAAAGAGTCGTTTTTCAGGCATGCTTGCTGTACTATTGGCTTATAATATTTACCCTAGTTTATTTCGAACCAGCCGTCGTGCATCCTCGGCTCAATTTTATACACGAAATTACATTACCAATTCGGTGGCTGAGGAGGGGAGGGAAGCTTTTGTTCGTTCGTACTACATTCTTCTCTTTTACCGTGTGGAACTTTGTGTGTGTGTATACATAGATACATATATGTGTATATATATATATATATGTGTGTGTGTGTGTGTGTGTGTGTGTGTACATATGTGTTTATATAAGAAGGTCGGCGGAAAAGTGCATATGAAGGAGTGATGCTAGAGCTGTGAAATCTTACATACAATAATTTCAACTCTTCTTATTAATAACTACATCGTTTCTTTCCGGAGACTACGTTGAAAAGTAAATCACATTTGGTCATTCCATGAGAGTATCTTCGTCAGTCTATGACATTTTAAGCTGGCCCTCGTAAACACACACACACGCACATGCACACGCACGCACACGCACACACACACACATATATATTTCTGTCTCTGTATTTGTATATATAGGTGTATGTATATATATCTATATGTGTGTTTCTGTGTGTATATATATATATATAATAGAACTTACACTATGAATAAATTTATGAGCTAGGCATCCCACATAAACAAACACGTTGAAATTTAAACCAGAAGCAGAAAAAAAAGTATTTTATTTCCCAAGTACAAATATTTAAACGTGACAACCACACATTTTTCATTTGCTCCAACAAGTTTTTGTTGTTTTCTGTTGCTGTTTTATTTCTTTAAAGTTTGGTTTAACCTATATTTGCCAGAAATATATTTTCCTGCCATTTTATCAATAGAAACGCAATATATTAAATATTGTTTTTCTGTTAATACAATAGTGAATTGTAAAATTTTGTCTACGGGATTTTGAATCACTAAAAATAACTTTCTCTCAGTACGATTGTGTTCCCGATAATAAATGAGATTTTATAGAGAACATTTGAGAATTTCATTTTATTTCAATTCGTTTCACTTTATATCTTGTTTCCTGTCAAATGTGAAATTCGATATACTTTGATGTATGTATATTAAATCATATCACATTTCTTTTCACCTTATCAGGCAACGTGAAACTAAAACTAGTTATTTTTTTTAAATCCAAAAGATGAAGAAACTGCTATGTGGTCGTTTGACTTGCGGGAAATAGCAGTAAAATCTATTTAGATTCTGTAATAAGACAACAGAATCTGAAGGAACCAAACATGTCCCTGGGTTGCAAATAATAATAATAAATGTTTCTACTTCAGGCACAAGGCCAGAAATTTGAAGGGGAGGGGAAAGTCGATTAAATCGACCCCAGTGCATTGCTGGTACTTTATTTATCGAACCTGTAATGATGGAAGACAAAGTTAACCTCGCCGGGAACTAAGAACGTAAAGGGCCGTAACTCTATGCTACGAAGTATGGTGTCCGGTGCTCTACCGATACTGCCAAATAACAATGCAGTGTACCACATGGCATTAGATATAAATTATTTATTTGTTATCTTGTTCATAAATTAATGCAGGTTTTATATTTTTATTTCTTTCAACACACACATATATAGAAAGAGAGAGAAAGACGCATATACGTTTGTATATATGTATATATGTGTGTGTGTGTGTGTGTGTGAGTGCCTCTACATGCATGTGTATACACATAAAAATATATATAGTCAACATTTCTTCTTAATTATGAAAAGAAATCGCAGATTAAACCATCCAAACAGAGAAATTCAGAGGAAATTTTGACATTTTATAACTACAAGTAGAAATTTATCTAAAGTCTTTGATTGAAATGTTCGTCAGATGTTAGGATATTGGTAGACTAAGATGTTAATAAACTTCAGTTAGCAATCAAACAAGTCATTGCTATATATCGTCTGCCATTAATTTTGTAACTATGTCTTCTCATTCAGCGGTTCTTATATTATGTTGTAAGATTTTATTTATTCAATACATTAGTAGTTCTTTCGAGGATACAGATGGTTTCAATATGGAACACAAATGTCTCATTATTCTATGAAAAACCATATATCAAACTAACCATTTTTTTATTCCATTATTTTTATGAAAGATAAACAAATTTGTTTCGATTTTTTTTTTTTAATGGTTTAGTGATGTTTTGTTTTTTCTTGGTGTGTCATTTACCATTCCAATATATCTTTGCTTTCTTGAAGATGATTCTTTAAATAATAAAATCACAGACTTTAATATCATTCCGTTTATTTGTTGCTTCTATATTTAGATGTGTTAGATATGCCAAGATCGATATATATGTATTCTCCCCTCTATATCTTCAATATATCACAGATGTATATCACCCTCCATCCACAACATATACTATGATAATACTTATGTTGAAGTATTTCTACTAACTTTAACATTAAGCAGTACTCACCAAACTTAAATCACGAAGGAGATTCGATCTTTGGATCACACCATTTAACTTCAGTTATCACACAAGGGAACGACATACAAATTCTAGCCCACTGCTTTTAGGAAATAATCAAGAACTCGATTCTCAGTTAGCGTTATTGTGTTAATAGCTGAATTAGAAGGGCATGCCAATGACTTCTTCGGGTTCTCTGAAATTGGTGGTAGGAAAGCTGTCGATGTTCCTCCAATTATGTACCTGGTTGAAATATTTACTCCAAGGTGGACTCTAACTAACTAAGGGCAAGTTTGGTGGCCCTTGGGTATATTGATAATAACCTTATGAAAATAATCAAAATCATATTAGTAAGTACCAATGCACCTATAACGTGATGGTGTTATGTCTACAAAGTTATTGTAGTTTAAGATATAAATCATAAGCTATGCCGAATATGGACTCGTGCTTCGATTTACTATAAAGCTTTTAATTTTTCTTAGGACTAACACATTAGGCCTGAGTATCACGCAACCCTATGGCCGTCCCTTACAAATTTATGGCTGTGTGCCTAACAAATAAATCAATATTTGCTTATGAAAATATCAGTTATTTGTACAAGGTACAAAGAATGCATTATTCACTAGCTAAGTAAAACTATTATCGATTGTGTTTTTCACACATTAGCCTTTAGTATTTAAAACTCTCAATAAATATTTATTATTAATCATGCTAAGGGTGATCCTCTGTTGGGTGGAGAGAGTTGAGTTGAGAGTGAGGCAAACTTATGAGCCACTTTCGCTCCGGTTTTATTTCACGAGGGAAAAATACAAATGTCTCTAAACTGAATAAATAATCAGATTTCATAATGCTCTAGGGTGGTGCGAAAATGTTTCGAATGAGAACAGCTGGATAGAATAACTGAATAAGAGTGAAGCAACCGTGGAGTTTGTACCCTGTGAGAGGCAGTGTACTCTCTCTCTCTCTCTCTCTCTCTCTCTCTATTGTGTCTGTCTGTGTGTTGTGGGGGTGGGTCTATGTGCTAATAATTTAATCTACTGTTTTGTTTGACACTGTGGAATGTTTTACTATTTCTTTCACGTCTAGTCCTGAGTTTAATTCCTGCAGTAGCAAAATATTGATGTCATAGACTGGATCTATTTCTTATTTTATTAATGCTTCAGAAAGATCGAACACAAATAAGTATCTTTGTAATTCAGAAATAATTAGCTTAATCTTTATTCTGACAGAAATATTAAAACTTTGACTTCAATGCCTTTCAGTATTGTCCCAAATTATCTCAATACAAAATCACCATTTCTGATGTTGGCGTAAGTCCACATATTCTGAGAAGAGGGTTATTGTTGATTATATGGCCCCAGTATTTAATTGTACGAATTTATCAACCATACAGAAATAAATTTCAAGTTCTTCCTTGGCAGAATTTGAAATCAAAACTGAAAACAACGGAGTGTCTTACTGTAATATACCACCATTGCTACCATTCTACCACCGTCTGATTGTTGACAACAGGGCAAGGTCTCAAATATGGATTGACCCCTATAGTCGATTAGATTAATCTTATACCCACACAAATAAAACATTTATTTAGTGACATAGTTAATATTAAACACAGAACGTAGAGGGTTGTAACTAAATACATTTTTTCCAACGACTAATAGATTCAGCCAATCCACCACTCTACAATACAAAATTAATAATTCTCTTACCTAACCATATCCCTAGAACAAAAACCATTACCAGAATGTTCTATATTATCCATTAATTTATTGACTTTTTTCTGATATATTTGATATCTGTTACTAACAGATAATTGGAAATTGGACTGAATCAATCAAGAATTTAAGCGTCGTTCTCAGAGATGCAATTATGTGTCTACATCAGATATAGATCTTCCCTTTTAGATCGAGACAGTTACTCCACTATAAGCTATTAGATGATATAAAACTGAATTGTAATGTGCATGACTGCTAGAAATAACAGCTAATTTTCCATCAAATCAAGTCCTACCGTTTATAAAAATGAAAGGATACAGCAGATAATGTTCTTATTCAATATATACCTCCAACAAGTAAAAGGGGTCAGTTAAGAATGGTTTGGATTTGATCATGGGTCTTCACAATCAGGTATATTTTGGAAATAAGCAATAACTGAATTTTAATAGTGAAACATTGAGGTTAGTCTAATTCACAAGGGTTAGAAGAATCTATAAATGAGGTGTTGTTTGTAACCCCCTGGATAGGAAATATTCTACACTTGTTCACACTCAACTAAATTTCGTCATTTTCAAAGACCCTTTCGATTATTATATAACTAAAATTATTTACGTATTTTGATTTAATTATTTTATTGTCGAACCGTAGACAACTAAATTTAATTGTTTAATAAAACCCTGTGAAAGTAATTTAAACCAAAGAAAATATGAATCATATGTAGAAATAATAAGTGCAAGGAACAATATACACATATACAGACACGTACTGACATATACACACATATATATATATATATATATATATATATATATACATGTCTGTGTATATATATGTGTGTATGTATATATATGTATATATGTATATATATGTATGTATAAGTATATGTATGTATGTATGTATGTATATATGTGTATATGTATGTATAAGTATATGTATGTGTATGTATGTGTGTATGTGTGTGTGTCCTTAATTTAATTAAAGTATTAATAAAACTGAAGTTACTGAAAAGTTCATTATGAAATTTATTTCCTAATTTAATTAACGATTCTTTTATTGCTGTTCAAAATTAAATGGAATAATAATATTTAGGGCTATTTTATAATGAACTCCTTTGGATTAGTAGAAAATTAGATTTCAAATTAATATATCCTCTCAATGTTTGAAAAAGTGAAGGCAATGAACGTGTTCAATTATGCTGACGACTGTCAAAGGAAAGAGGGAGAAAAAATTGCAATTATTGACGTAATATATAGAAAAAAGACTTAGTAAACTTGAGAATGATTTATTACAGAATCACTAATGAAATCCTATATAGCATTCTTTAATTGTAGCGGTTTCCTATTGGCTTACATACAACAACAACAACAGCACCAAACATTACTCAAGGATATATGATCTATAGTTTTACATAATTGTTTCTACTATTGGCACAAGGCCAGCAATTACCCAGTACATTACTGGTACTTTATTTTATCGACCTCGTAAGGATGAAAGGCAAAGTTAACCTCGGCGGGATTTGAACTCAGTCCGTAAAGAGCCGTAAAGCATGACGTCCGACCCTCTACCAATACTGCCAATCCACCACCCTTTTACATAATTGTTTCTACTTTTAGCACAAGGCTAGCAATTTTAGGGGAGAGGAAAGTTGATTAAATCGACCCCAGTGCGTGACTGGTACTTTATTTTATCGACCCCGTAAGGATGAAAGGCAAAGTTAACCTCGGCGGGATTTGAACTCAGAATGGCAAGGGCCGTAACTCTATGCGTCAAAGCATGGCGTCAGGCCCTCGACCAATACTGCCAATCCACCACCCTCCATAGTTTTACATAATGTTCTAGTTTTAGGGCCGCCGAGTACTAAAATTGGTAGAGCGTCGGATAAAATGCCTTGCGGTATTTGTTGCAGTCCTTTACATTTAGAGTTCGAATACCAATTAGGTTCTATATAGTAGACAACAGGTAACATATTATGTAACAAGGACAATTTTTCTTTAAATTTACCTTTAACCCTAACTTTAATCTATCACATAGTAACTGTAAAGTCTTTTTGTCTGTCTGTCACACACGAACATTTAAAAACTCTCTCACAAGATGTTGCTTCTGTTAACCTCTTTCTCCTCCCTCCCTCTTTCTACATACACATGCATGTGTGTGTGGGTGTGTGAGAGAGAGAGGGGGGAGGAGAGAGAGGGGAGGAGAGAGAGAGTGAGCTTTTCTTTGGAATTTTACTAATCACTATAATAACTATGCATTGAATACTATCCTAATCTGTACGTGTGTGTGTATGTATGACTCTGCGAGTGTGTGTGACTGTATGGGTTTGTACGTGTGTGTATGTTTGAGTTTGTGTATGTATGTGTGTGTGTGTGTGTGTACACAATCAATCCAATCAGAATGGCATGATATAGACACTGCATTTGTAATACTTTGGCATAAACAATATATGTAAGATATATGGTTTGTGTCAGCAATTCTTGGGTCTGGCCATTTCCGTGGAGTTGTGTACAATAGATTACAGGGATTGACTATTGTGTCGACAGGAATCAGAGTGGAAATATATACATTAGTGAGAATATAT
>CAXHJY010000204.1:10000-15000 GCA_964016885.1 Eledone cirrhosa | reverse complement strand
AATATGATTTGACCTGGAGTGTGCTCAAAAGAGCCACCCCTTATCAAAATAATAGAAAGGAATGTAGATTATGTTCCCAAGAACTATTTGAAATAATGAGGTCTAGGGATATCTTATTAAATAAAAGACAGGAATTAATTATATCGTGTAATCATAAACTAAAAAAAACATTTAAATATTATAAACCTAATTAATAACATTATTCTAGAATTTAATTTAATTTAAATGTTAGTTAACCTATAAATTTAATTTAATTAATATTTTATTACAGATGAGAAAATATTATGTAATCATAAATTTTGAAAAACCTTTAAATATTACTAATATATACTCAGTAATTTAATTTATAGATTAATTTTAATTTATTTTAACCTTTTACTATAATTTTTTTATTATAATTCTTTTACAGATAAAATATAACAAAATAATATCATGTATCCTATGACGGAGAAAGAATTTTTAGTATTATAGACCTAATTAATATACATTTTGGAAATATATTTATTATTTGGTTTTAGTTTTAATCAACCCAAAACTTTAATTTTAATTTGCTTAAAATTAGTATCCTTGTACAGACGAATTGCAGAATGTCATGTAATCATAGAATGGGATGTGTTTTGGATATATACCTAGTTAATATATTCTGTGCAATTTTTTGAAAAAGATATGTATATCTATATGTATATGTATATGTGTGTATTGTATGTGTATCTGTATGTATATTTATGTGACTATATATGTATGTATGTGTATATATATGTATATATATATATATATATGTGTGTATATGTATATATATGTATATGTGTATGTATATGTATGTGTATGCGTATTAATTTTGATTTTTATTTGCATATAATTATATTATGCTATTGATGAAATACAATATCTGCTTTATGTATTGTATACCTAATTAACATATACTAATTAACGTATACTATTGAAATAAATATATAATTTTTAATTTAGTTAACATATAATTTATATGCTACTACCGATGTAATACTTTATTTTATTTTTATTTGGGTTTCTTTTCTTTTCCCTATTACTAAATTCATCTCCTAATATTGATACCATAACGTTATTAACTTTAATTTAGTTATAATGTAATTAATAATCTACTACTGTTTGACTTCATAATTTTGCTTCAAATATTATAAACCTAACTAATTTACACCTTGGAAATCAATATGTTGACTATCTTTGGTTTAGTTAACATATGATTAATGGTATACTTTTTTATTTTGGGATGCATAGATTTCGTATTTCCTAGCACTGAAAATATGTAAGAACATACATTGAATTAAGATACGGAAAATATTATATGTTTCTTGAAACATATATTTACTTTGATCCCCTTCTCCAAACCCCCCCTTTCCCCCATACTATTATCATCTGTTTTTGTAAGAGTATATGTATGAATATATGTGTAGGTGGGTGTCTATATAGGTTTTGGTATTTATTTCTAAATATAAAAATACATATATGAGCATGTAAATATGAATGTAAGATTGAGTGTGTATATATGATTGTACATACATATGTATGTATATATATGTATATATATGTATTATATATGTATGTGTATGTGAATGTGTGGTATGTATATGTGTATGTATTGTATATATGTGTATGTATGTGTATGCTTGTATATAGGAATATATATGTGTGTATATATGTATATATATGTATATGCGTGGTTGTATGTATGTGTATATGGGTTCTGTATATATTCGTATGTCTCTCTATTTATATGTTTATCTTCGTATCTATGTGATATATGTGTGTGTGTGTGCATATATGCATATGTATGTGTTTGTGTGTGTTTGTATGTGTGTGTGTATATATATATGTATTTGCGCACACTCACATACACATATATATATATATGTATATGTGAGTGTGTATGTGTGTCTGTGTGTGTGTGTGTGTGTGTATGTGTATATATATGTGTATATATATGTATGTATGTATGTGTATATATATAGATATATATATATATATATATATATATATATGTGTATATGCGTATCTATGTGTGAATATATGTCTTTATTCGTATGTGTATATTTATGTATGTATATGTTTAGGTGTATGTATGTATGTGTATGTATGTGTGTGTATATATATATGTATATGTATATATGTATATGTGTGTATATATGTATATATATATATATATATTATTCTTTATTATTATTGTAATATAACTTATGTGTATATGTGTATAAGTGAGGTTGTGTATGTATATATACTATGTGTATATATAAGAGTAATGAAATATATATATATGTATATATATATATATGTGCATGTCTGTTTTTTATGTGTGTGTATATATATATGTGTATGTGTATATATGTGTATATATATATATATATGTGTACGTGTGTGTATGTGGATATATATATATATATATATATATATACATGTGGGTGTTTGTATGTATATTTATGGTGGTATGAGTGTGGGGATATATATGTTTGTATATATATATGTATATGTATATATATATATATATGAGTCTATGTGTGTGTGTATATATATGTATATATATATATATATATATATATATATATGTGTATGTGTGTATGTGTTGCGCGTGAGTGTGTGTGTATTTATATCTTTTTATATGTGTATGTGTATGTTCGTGTAAATGTATGTGTGTGTATGACAGTATAGGTATGTGTGTATGTATGTATGTGTAGATATCTCTATGTGCGCGTACATGTATGTATGTGTATGTATATCTGTATGTGTATGTACATTTATTATATTTTATTGTTTTTATTTTTATTTTTTTATTTTTCTTAATTTATAGATACATTTATTTTAGGCTGTCTGGTCTGACAATCTAATACTGACCCCTCCCCCCCCCCCCCTCCCACCTAATTTCTGTATCTTGATCTTGAAATGTGTGTACCAGTGTTTTTATGTGAGTGACTTAATTTCTATTTGCTTATGATTTTATATCCACATATATAAATGTGAGTGGGGGAGTGTGTGTGTTTGTATGTTCGTGGTTATGTGTATATTTATGCATATACGCACATGTATGTGTGATTATACTGATATGTGTGAGTATGAAAAAAATATATTTATATGCTTGACTCCATAAGTATCTTTGCGCATCTTATCAGCGCATTAAGCTTACAGAGATATTAACCTTGAAATTTTGTGTTTACATCCATCTTTTTAGTATACACATACAAATTATACACACATTATTGTAAAATATGTGTAAGGTTTTTGCATGTATATACACACACCAAACTGCTTTTAACCCTTTGTGTTTTCATTGGTCAATTTTGAACTGACATTTTGAATTGTTGTTATTATCAATAAATATACTTCATTATTTCTGAAGACGGCGTATATATGAGTTAGGTATGTATATTTAATCTTGATAATTTGTATAATTTTGTATAATTTTGTACATAGATCTGTTAAATATGCATACCAATTATAATACATATATGCCCTAGAAACGATCGTTAAATAGTGAACTTTTTTTGTTTAATATAAGGAATTGTTTGTTCATTATTTGTTTAATATTTTATCTTGACTCTGTATACCGTTTATCTTTCACCGAAAGTGGATTTTCATTACATCTCTTCTTTCCATGATATCCGGAATACATTGAGTTCTTCATACGGATTGGACACTACCGTAAACTCTTGGTAGATTTATCTACATATATATATATACATATAGATTATATATATATATATAATATATTATATATATATATTATATATATATATATATAGATTATATATATATATATATATATATAGATATATATAATATATATATATATATAGATATATATAATATATATATATTATATGATGATGATGATATATATAGATTATATATATATATATATATAGATTATATATATATATATATAGATTATATATATATATATATAGATTATATATATATATATATAGATTATATATAAATATATATATAGATTATATATAAATATATATATAGATTATATATATATATATATATATATATATATATATATAGATTATATATATATATATATATAGATTCATCATCATCATCAACGTTTAACGTCCGTGTTCCACGCTTGCATGGGTTTGGACGGGGGTTTTCCCACTTGAGGCATGAGTGATTATCTTCCTCGCATAGGACCACTAGGCGGGTTTTCTACAGCTGGATGCCCTTCCTAACACCAACCACATTTACAGTGTGGGGCTCGTATGTTTTTACCGTGTTGCCTACATGGCCACATTACAGAGTGACCTGTGTGTTTTTTTTACGTGACACCTACACGATCTCATTTGTTTCGGCCTGGATGTTGTGGCACCAACATAACTTTACATTGAAAGGGGCGGTGTGGATGGGGTGGGGGTGGTGGGACGGGAGTGTATTTTGTTAGAGATGCCTACTGACTGTAGTAGGTTTTACTTTGTATTTAGGTAAGGCGGGTCTTCTCTATTACTGAGTACCACCAAAGGTCTCGGTCCAGTGACATTGTCTTGGTGAGGTGTAAGTGTGTGAGGTCGGAATTTATCAGCTCGTCCCAGGTTTTTCTGGGTCTGCCTATTCCGTGGCTACCGTCTATCTTTATTGCCCTGCACTTTGTTATACAGCTATCGACTTTCATGCGCATCACGTGTCCATACCAACGTAGCCTTCTCTCGAGTAAACAACATCTGATCCCTCTTATTTCTAATTTTTTCCTTAGTTCGTTTATGCTTTGCCATTCACGTATATTACTATTACACATCCACCAGCGGAGCATGCAAGCTTCGTTTCTCTCTAGTCTGCGTATATCCTCTGCACACAATGCCCAGATAGTCACGTGATACAACGGTCAAGAAACAGAGCTTTCGGGGTTATAAGAGGCTTAACTCTGTTTCTTGACCGTTGTATCAGGTGACTATCTCCCCCTCCGCCTTTTGGGATTCTTACTCACATCATATAGACGCGTTCTTGAAGCTACTAAAACGAGGTATCCT
>CAXHJY010000202.1:97500-102046 GCA_964016885.1 Eledone cirrhosa | reverse complement strand
GATCATTGTCACTCTCAGTAACTATAACGTTTAGCAGACGGAGTGTACGCTACGCAAATAAACAAACACGCGAGGGCGAACTTTTTAATGTTATTTGCGATCGTAACCATTGTTTGCTCGGAGGAATATATATTAAATTATTATTTGAGCTAATAATGGAATCAACATAAGAATAGATATATTAGAGTTAAATAATAGACGAATAGATCACACAATAGAAACAAGCACACATGACATACACACAGACATACACACAGGACAAAGACACACACACACAAACACACACACACACACACACACACCACACACACACACACACACACACACACACACACACACACACACACACACACACACACACACACACACACACATATATATATATATATATATATATAGGATTTGAAATCCTACCAAGCAGCGAAAAGTAAATAGGAGCTCTCGGATATTGGCTAAACCAAGAAACAATTTAACCCTGTATCAAAACAGTTATATATATATATATATATATATATATATATATATATATATATATATATATATATATATATATATATATATATATGCTTAGCATATATCTGCCTATATTCATACATACATGTGGAGAGTCATTTGTATATGTGTATACACATATACACACATTTTGAGCGGTTTATTCGGTACAAGGATATTGTTTGTTTTGGAAACTTGTATATTTCACCATAACATTGATCTGTTGACATTTATAAAACTATCATTAAAATATTCCAATACAAAAGGATATTTTTAAATTAGATTTGTAATATCCGTATATCTCTTATTTTCATTTCTAGCCATTCAGTATTAGTAACGTCAATAAAGAACTTATTAAATCAGGTTTGGTTAAACCTTTTTATAAGCGGTACCGTAGGCATAATTACTATTCTTAGAAGATGGTTTTGATAATGTGTAGAAGATATATGATATTATACGGTAATATGTATGAGTGCAGAGACCTCTGGACACACATATACACATAGTAACATGGATGCATACACACACATATACTAACATACAAATACATATGACTGCCTTATATATATCTAGCTAGATCGGATCTAGGTATCGAAACGGCCGGAACTCAGCCGTCGGGGTCCTTACTCTTTTCCTATATATATATACGTATTTATTTATTTATATACGTTTATATAATTATTTATTTATTTGTATACCCGCATACACACACACACACATTTATATGTGCGTGGTTTTGTATACCTATGGTTAGGTTTTGCGTATGCTTGTGTATGTACGTTTTTGTTTGCGTGTATGTATTTATTTATTTACTTTCTTCTTAACTCTGTAGCGGAGATTCATTTGGTCTCCTAGTTAGAATTTTAGTCTACAACTTCTGCTATACCATTTACATGGTTTTGTCTTTGCGTGCTATTGTTCTCCACGCTCTACATATGACGTATTATCTTCGTTTTCTCGTTCATTGCCAGAGAACGTCTCTATGCACCACCTAAGAGAACATTAGTCTACGACCTCTTTTATACCATACACGTGGTTCTGTCTTTGCGCGTAATTGTTTTTCACCGCTCCTATTAATGACGTATTATTCATTATTTCCCGTTCTTCGCCAGCGAACGTTTCTACGAACCAAAGTATCGTGTTCCTGTCTTCCTCCGGTTGCAACGTTTTTTGAAATATCCAGTTCTGCGTTTACAGATTGACTTTGTTAGTTTCAGAAGATCCCGTTAAGGGTGAAAGCAACGATTCTTTGCTTAAACTTTAATCTGTTATTTTAATAAATATATATATATATATATATATATATATATATATATCATAAATTGGTTGTTGTTCTTTGATACGTGACAGCACTAAATAGGAATTTCGTTGATCATAGATTTTCTATATTTGACAATCTCGTATAATTTGTAATTGAGAGCAAGATGTGATGCTGGTAATATGTGGCTCGTATTTCAAGCAGATCAAGCTACCGTTTTATGTGCTGCTATTGTTGTTGTTGCTCAGTCCTAAATAATCCGACCTCTATGCGGAGATGTTCCGATCACTACCAACAAAGATTACATTCAGCCACTATATATTTAATACTACATTATCGGCTGCTATCTCCAAGGAATTGTACAAACATGTAGAGGTTGACTCATGTGGTGATTTTAATGATTTTGTTGCGATAATATTTTATTCATAATCCTCTCAAACATAGATACAAGATTGTCGCCTGGTCAGCTGACAAGACACATTTTCTTAGATGCAGTGAATTATACTACCCAACAATTGCGAGGTAGTGCCTAAGATATGATTAAAATTAAATGGTGATTGGGTACGAACTACTAAATCACTGTTTTGATTTCATATATACTGGTCTATACGAAATTTTATTTCGAGAAATTTACTCACTGCTGTGAGCAAGACCCGGCTTGCACCGGTTCACAAATACCGTTTCTTAACTATGTATTTTTTGTTAATAAGATCATATTTAAAGATTTGCTTCAGGCAGAATAGAAACCTACCGGGAATTGTTATGATGCCAGTTTTGGCAGCTAAACTAACAGATTGTAAAATATTGGCTATTCACCACTGGCTATGAGTCAATACGTAATCCAAGACTGCCGATAGCCGTGAGGAAAGTAGTAGATTCCTGCACAGTCGGCACTGCAACCATGCTGTGATTGTAAGTTGATTTAATTCATTTCAATAATACTGTTAACACCACTCTCTTATATTTATATATAATGAAAGCTGTATTTATGTATGTTTCATTATGTTTGTATATATTTCTGTGTGCATTACATTTCTATTCTCTTCATAAACTCTTCTCACTTTTCTGTTGCTCTGAAATATAAAAGCAGCGTATGTGAGTAAAATATTGAAAATAAATTTGATGCATATTCTGTTTCTCTTCACAACAATCACGAAATACAACATTACTAACAACTACCTACAACATAACTAACACATCAACTATAACAAGGATAGTAATAACATAGATGGAGATAATGGCTTCAAATTTAGGCAAAAGACCAGCAATTTTGAAGGGAAAAGAAAAGACGATTATATTGATCCAAGTGCTTGACTGCTATTTTATTTTCTCGTCTCCAGAAAGATGAGAGTCAAATTTGACCTCAGCAGAATTTCAAGTCAGAATGAAAAAAAAGCCGGAACAAATACTGCGAGAGATGGAGAGAATGAGACAGATGGGGGTCTGTCTCATTCTCTCCAGTGACTATACGAGCATTGATGAAGTGTTTTGTAGAGTCAAAGGTTAAGTGATTTTACTATGTCTATGTAGGACAAACTCAGTATGCATGTTTTTAGATGTCGAGGTTTTCTAGCTGACCCAGTTCACTCTTCAATCTAAAGTCCACTTCTCAGGCAAAAAATTAATTAGTTGTCGGTTAAAAATGGCACCTTTTATAGTCTAGGAAGAAAGATAAAAAAAAGAACTCTTACCACCGCCACCACCACTAGGGAGATGAAAGTAAATAATAATAAATTGAAATAATATTGCTTCCTCGTTTCTAGTAGTAGTAACTACTACTACTACTACTAATACGATATTTCTTCCGACGCTGTAACGAATCTACCAATCCACCACCCTTACTCAAATGGAAACAATATTAATAATATCACTAACATTTGTAGCAATATATGTCAAACCACTTATGTTAAGATAATTTGTATCGTTGAGTCTTTAAAACCGAGGGTATCATAAGCTAGACACGAGGAAGCAATAATTGTTCAATTTATTATTATTTACTTTTGTATCCCTATTTCCAATAGATTTGCGTAGTTTATCGTTTGTCCAATGTCGGTATCACAAGTCTCCGGTACCTGTGAAAAAATATTCAATCATTGGTATTGGTTTTGTTTGATGGAATCTATCTTCATTTTCTCAATAATGAAATATACAATATCCAGATATTAATGTTAGTACGAAACACACACACACACACACACACACACACACACACACACACACACACACACACACACACACAGACACACACACACGTACACGCACACGCACACGCACACGCACACACACACACACACAATATATATATGTATATATATAATATAGAAATGGCTTCTACAGGACTAGAACTGTTTCATTCGAAGGAAATCACCAGGAAAGATTTCCTGGTGTTTTCCTTCGAATGAAACAGTTCTAGTCCTGTAGAAGTCAGTTCTATATTAAATATTGTATATACGAGTACCTCACTTACTGTTGTTACCCCCGATTGAACCCAGAATACACACACACAAACACATACATACACACCCTTATATGTTTATGTATGAGGGTTAAACAATTTCTTTCCAACATTCAAACTTTTTAGCTCAATAGAAAACTATTTAACTAACATACGCTTAAATTACTGTATATGCAATTCACCAGATTGACCGCTCTTCCAACTTTAGATATCTAGATATCTATTACGAAATTCAAAGTGTTATTATTGCTATACCGTGCACATTTAGATTTAGATATATTCTTTCCATTAAAAGATACATTTGTGGGGGAATATCTTTCCTTCGGAGTAAATATTTAAAT
>CAXHJY010000202.1:90000-92500 GCA_964016885.1 Eledone cirrhosa | reverse complement strand
TATTTCACACGGAGAACATTCTCATTGTGCTATAAAAATTTAAGTATACATATATGTGTATATATACACATATATATAGAGTCTATATTAATTTTAACAATACTATTCTTGTCTTTACTCTACATGATTATCTATCAAGCAGAAATAGAGAACAGATTTCAATATATTAATAAAAATATCAGAAACAAAAACAAAAAATAATAATAATAAATAAATAAAACAGAAAACTAAAAAATATTACATATTAAAAATAAAAATATTAAAAATATTAAAAAATATTAAAATAATAAAAATAAAAACATAGTATGCCACGCAAATCGACCACAAAGATCAACCCTTCAAAATTAATTGACAATATATTGCCAAGTTCATTATAAGCATCAGAGTCGAAAACAGATAAAACTAAAAATTATTTACCAAATCACGTCTAGCAGAAATCATTTCAAAAGTTTAGGATACCCATTTGGTCTACATATGTTCTTATATTTAATATAGAAGTTTATCTAGTGTAACATTTATTCGATATATTTGGAGCATCAACTTTTAGGGTAGTTTAATTTTTCATGAAGAATGTTTAAAATAAAAATAAAAAGAAGAATAAAAAGAAGAATAAAAAGAAGAATAAATATATATATATATATATATATATATATATATATATACTCTAAAGTATGTCCAGAGAATTATTTGATAATATATATACACTATTTCTTCTCCCAATTAGCATAATCAACCACACAAATAATCAATTAAACCAGGCTATAAGATTAAAAGGCACCTATGAAGAAATAGTGGATAAATAAACGACAGCCATCTATTCGCGGTCAATAGCACGTGGAAATCGATTAAAGATACCGTCAACCATACACAATTAGGTATAAAATTAAAGTTATCAGAAAAAATGCATATACACATACCAGGATTACGTTTCTACCCTTAGGGTTTCGTCGCTTTCGGAAATATCCTATCAAATATCCTCGTCAGGAAACAAACTCACTTGGACAAAGAATTTTCCTAAATGATCCCCGCCAAAAACAAATTCAAAATGGCTAAGAACTGTGACGTGGCAGTGGTCAAGTCAGAAATAATGTGATTGGTGCCTACGGCCAGTAGGCTGGTTGCTAGAAAGCACAGCCCAATATTGCCCAAATTGCATCTCAACCTTAGGGAGATTATCAAATATAAAGATTTACATATACACAAACTAGACAACGTCCCCCCACCACACAGAACATATATATATATATATATATATATATATATATATATATATATATATATATGTTTTGGCAACCATTCACGATGTTGCTCAATGATGAATTAATAAATTAAATAATCAGAGCAATATACTATAAAGTATGTCCATAGAATCATTTGATAATATATATATACACCATTTCCTCTCCCAATTAGCATATATATATATATATTGGTAAAAGGAAAGGAAAATGGTAACAAATTGTTCCCAGTGAAAAATAGTTTAATTAGGAATAAGTAAAAATTAGTAATAAGTATTGGTTAGTATTCAGTTTTAGTTTTAAGTTTTTACCGGTTGCGTATTTCTAATGCTTTTCAACATTAATTTGGAGATAGAGTGCCCGTGATGTTTGCTCTAATCTTAAAACTAAAACTGAATAAAACTAAATAAAACTAAAACTGAATACTAACCAATAATTATTACTAATTTTTACTTATTCCTAACTAAACTATGTTTCACTGGGAACAATTTGTTAGCATTTTCTTTTCTTTTTACCAATATATCACAACTCGTGTGTTACACCTCTATTCTTTTAAATATATATATATATAGTAATAATAATAAATTTGAAGACAAATCCAGATATCAGGTGTCTATAAGATCATTGGCGGTCAGTCTTATAGATACCTGATATCTAGGCATTGTTAGCTTAAGGGAAACTTAAAAATAAGGAGTGGCACCCCATCCCGAACTTGTTTATAGAATTCTTTCTGCCTTTGTTACTCTAAAAATAAACTATAGCTTTGAAGAATTAGCTTTTAATGAATTCCCTTTTCTATCAACCAATGACCTACACCCATCCCACTCCCTACCCTCTCCAAGCACCTGAAGAGAGCTATAAATACCATACTTATTTTTTTGATACCCAGATTCCTGATGATTTCTAAAGAATGAAACAGTTCTAGTCCTGTAGAATATAATCTATATATATATATATATATATATATATATATATATATATATATATATATACTTGGGGAGGGTCATATTTGTGTAATAATATTGCCAGAATTAATAACAGAACACACTCACTGTTTGGTTGGTTTTCGCTTCTGTCTCTTTTATATCGGTTAATTTAATGTATTCGGTCCTCAATGTTACCGTTGCCTGACCAACGGTCAAAAATACAGATATAATATAGACACAAACACATATATATATAGTCTAACAAAGTTCTTTCGTTGCACATCTGCAACATCGTCAGTGGTGCTATTATGTTTACTCCTGTCGTATTGTATGCCT
>CAXHJY010000202.1:67500-85000 GCA_964016885.1 Eledone cirrhosa | reverse complement strand
TATATATATATATATATATATATATAAAGGATAACAACATATCGTTATAGGTAATCCAATTAGAGGTTGTGAATACTTCTTATTATGGATAGTTTTAGCGTACGGCGTTGCTTATCGTACGCCGTATATATATATATATATATATATATATATATATATATATATATATATCACTGGTGGGTCATTATCATAATTTAACGTATATCTTCTATGCTAGCATGGGTTAGACAGGTTTATCCCATTTTATTTGAGGCAAGTTTGGACGGGAGACTGTGCCTCGCTCGTATAGGACTGTTTCAGGCTGGTTTTCTACGGCTAGATGCCCTGCGTAACGCTAACCACATTTACAGTGTGCTGGGTGCTTTTTGCCTTGTCTCCTACATGACCACTTTACAGTGTAGACTGGGTGTCTTTTGTCGTGTCACCCACATGGTCACTTTACATGTGTGGGTTAAATGTTTTGTGGTACCAACATAACTTTATAAATATATACACACACAGACACACTACACATTTATATATATATATATAGTTGTTGTAAGGTTGCAATAAATGCGTCCGTAGGCGGTATGCAGTTTGAGCACTCGATGCTCACGCGGATCAGAGTATATTATTATAGATTATATAGGGCGGTGGATTGGTAGTATTGGTAGTGAGTCGGACGCCATGCTTTGATGCATAGAGTTACGGCCCTTGCTATTCTGAGTTCAAATCCCGCCGAGGTTAACTTTACCTTTCATCCTTACGAGGGTCGATAAAATAAAGTACCAGTAATACCCTGAGTAATTGCTGGCCTTGCGCCTATATATATATATATATATATATATATATATATATTTATATATATTGATAAACGGAATAGAAAATGCTGACAAATTGTTCACAGTGAAAAATAGTTTAATTAGGAATAAGTGAGAATTAGTAATTGTATTGGTTAGTATTCAGTTTTGGTTTTAAGTTTTACTGGTTGCGCATTTCTAATGCTTTTCAAAAATAATTTTGAGATAGAGCGTCCGTGATGTTTGCTCTGATCTGATTAGTTTTGGGAATTCTACCTGTTTTTATGTTAAAAAAGTGGCGCCAGCGGTATTAAAATAGGTTTTGCGCCAATTCGTGTTGCAAAAATTCTTGTGGTCAAAACAATTTTGATTGGTCCGTAGAGGTCATGTGAATGTAAAAAATTAATTTTGCGCCAAATGTAGCTTTGTGTCGGCTGATAATGCCACCCACACCCAGCGCATCAGCAAGGAATCTTACTTTATTAACAAATACGGGCCCCGTCTAAACACTTCTCCCTAAGACGAACCCACAACATACACACGTCAACATACATACCTACATTAGCACACATCTCTACCCACATATAAAGACAATGACATACGTAAACATACATGTTCTATGGTGCAACATATATATATATATATATATATATATATATATATAGTGAATATATATATATATAGTGAATATCAGTTCACACCTTTTATTATTAAGGTTTCTGATGTTCTATTGAGAGAATCGATTTTACTGAAAATATCGAATAATGTACACCATTTTACCAGACAAAAAAATACTGGTCCACCCACACACACACATTCTCACACACACACACACACACACACACACACATACACACACACACACACACACACACACACACACACACACACACACACACATACACACACACACACACACACACACACACACACACACACACACACACACACACACACATACACACACACATACACACGCGTACATTAACATACAAAGAGACATATACACACACACACACACACACTTCTCCGTATAAGACAAGAGCTGAAAAATATCTTTTAACATGTTAAAATATCCCCCACTCCTTTACAGACACATTCCTACTGACTATCCCTCTACCACGAATTACTCTGCTACCCCCCCCCCACACACACACACACTTGTCTTAATAGGCATTTGAACTGTCAACAGGCTGCGGTTCGCACACACATCCCTGCTAACCATTATCACAACAACGAACACTTTACTACTACTACAGACACACACACACATATTTGCTGTGAAAGAGTCATTTCTCAGTCAGCCGACACAAAGCTACATTTGGCGCAAAATCAATTTTTTACATTCACGTGACCTCTACCGACCAATCAAAATTGTTTTGACCACAAGAATTTTTGCAACACGAATTGGCGCAAAACCTATTTTAATACCGCTGGAGCCACCTTTTTAACATAAAAACAGGTAGAATTCCCAAAACTAATCAGATCAGAGCAAACATCACGCACGCTCTATCTCAAAATTATTTTTGAAAAGCATTAGAAATGCGCAACCGGTAAAACTTAAAACCAAAACTGAATACTAACCAATACAATTACTAATTCTCACTTATTCCTAATTAAACTATTTTTCACTGTGAACAATTTGTCAGCATTTTCTATTCCGTTTATCAATATATAATAACTTGTGTGTTACACCTCTATTCTTTTAAATATATATATATATATATATATATATATATACTACGATAAATACTCGCCGTTTATCATCTTCATGTTGACGCGGAGTCTGATAGATTCTCTCTTGGTTTCAACGATTAGTATTCAATTATTCAATCAACTGTACAACCAATACATTGAATTGTCGTGTAACTATATGTATCTGACGCAGAAATTAATATTTAATAACGAAATAATTGTTTCTACGTTAGGCACAAGGCCAGCAATTACCCAGTGTATTTAATAACGAACTAATTGTTTCTACTTTAGCCACAAAGCCAGCAATTACCCAGTGCATTACTAGTACTTTATTTTATCGACCCTGTAAGGATGCAAGGCAAAGTTAACTTCGGCGGGATTTGAACTCAAACCGTAAAGGGACGTAAATATGCTAGAAAGCATGGCGTCCAACCCTCTATCGATACTGCCAATTCACCGCCTTTAATAACGAAATAATGTTTAATAATTGTTTCTATTTTTGGCACAAGGCCAGCAATTATCTCAGTACATTACTAGTACCTTATTTTATCGACCTCGCAAGGATGAAAGGTAAAGTTAACCTTGGCGGGATTTGAACCCAGACTGTAAATGGGCGTAACTATGCTGGAAAGCATGCCGTCCGACCCTCTACAGATACTGCCAATCCAATGGTCTTCAGTATGGCATAAAGATGGCTTTTGTTACTCTGGAGTGTCACCTGTGTACTGACGTGAACATCAGACACGATACAGACTTGAATACTAATGGAGGCAGCTAATGGCTCCTGGCAATACAACATGGTGCTTCCTCTATATGTAATTACTGAAGTAAGACATTTTGGCTTTATAAACAGGAGAACAAGTGTTTCCAAATCACAATGCATTATTTGAAACTGAATAATTACCTTTGAGACTCTGGCACTGGAGATCTAACACTTGTAAAGATACTAGCATCTGATATTAAATTTATTACCCAGCTTCTACACCATACTGTGAAAGAAAGGTTTATTCTAGTGCAAAGGATTGATTATTGGTTGTTGAACATGAACACAGAAAACCTAGCAAGGATCGTATATATATGTCTTCCTTTCTGTTGACTACGGATCTGTTGTGTTATATGATACTCAAACCATATAACATAAATTACAGATAGAATTGTCTATTTGCTAGGGAAAAACAATGATATTTGAGAAGTAAAGCGGAGGCTGTGTAATACATTTCGTATCAATGGAGTTTAATATTTCAGTACATTTGAATGTCACATAAAATCATTCACAACTATATTACAAGTATTCTTCACGGCATAATTCGTCAGAATATAATAGCTATTAAATGAGAAAAAGAGGGGAGCAACGAGTAATGTACCTGCCTTGTTTCACTGTTTCTTTGGCTTTCATACTTACGGGGTCGATAAAATAAAATATCGGTAATAAACTGGGATAATTGCTGGCCTTGTGCCAAAAGTAGAAACAATATTTTACGTTCATTACTACGCCTTTACTTAACATTACTATGACGGGTGGGCGATAAACTAATATATTTATATATGTATGCATGTCTATATATATAACGAAGGAAATGTGGTAAGGAACCAGATGGACCATAACGCACCAAAGTACTCAATACTTAGGGTAGTAGAGTGGGTAATAGGAATAAGTAGGACCCCGACGGCTGAGCTCAAGCCGTTTCGACGGCTAATTCTGGACGGCTAATTGTAGTCCAAAATTAGCCGTCGAAACGGCTTGAGCTCAGCCGTCGGGGTCCTACTTGTTCCTATACATATATATATATATATATATATATATATATATATATATATATATATATATATATATATGCAGAGAGAGAAAGATATATATATATATATATATATATATATATATATATATGCAGAGAGAGAAAGAGAGAGAAAGATATATATATATATATATATATATATATATATATATATATATACAGAGAGAGACAGAGAGAGGTTGATGGATATACTTCTGTAGCTCGTGCAAACAAATATACATTAACCTTCTATCTGTGACATTGGAATATACGCAGAAATAATACATCTAGAGATTTGCCGTGACATATTACGATTCATGCAATTGTTGAATTGTAGCGAATTCGAAACTATTCGAAACTATCAAAAACTCTCTGAGACAAGCTGTGACTAGCCAATTGATTATTAATTCAAAGGGAAAGTAACGCACAACAAATAATGCTGTAATTTTATTCATTGTATTGCAATGGCAGCAGGGTAAGAGACAGACATATTCAATTTAATGTAGAAAGAGGAAATAAAGAAAAAAGAGATGATTTATGTATTTTGACATTATATTTATAGTTTGAAATTATTCCTCTATCGTTTCTATGTTGTATGCAAATCATGAATGATATTACATCAGATAAATGGATTAGCATAATCTAAATTGATACATTTACAAAGAATATTTTTAAATTACTGGTCATTTTTCAGAGGTATTAGGACAAAAACCTGCAAAATACTAAAATAAAATTATGTCATGATGTATTTTAAATCCAATCTTATCGTTATAACGTCTGTCTGATTATTTCGAAAATCTATATATTTTACATAGTAATGGAGTCGCATATCTAATAGTGTGTTAAACGTTGGTAGCTTAATATTGTGTGCATGTTACACAACTCAAGTGATTATTCAAAACATAGAAAATAAAACCTTTTCGAAAGAAAAATAATAGCATACAATTTATATATATATATATATATATATATATATATATATATATATATATATATATATATATATATATATATATAGAGAGAGAGAGAGAGAGAGAGAGAGAGAGAGAGAGAGAGAGAGAGAGATATAGATATATATCCCTCTATCCCCAGAATCTTAAAACAAAGGCCGTCTGTTCATACCTCTTAAAGTTGAGATGAATATTATATCTTGGATGTAGCAAAGAGTATTGAATAGAAGGATACTGTTTATTAGTATCACCAACGATGGATTGGCAGTATCGGCAGAGCGTCGGACAATATGCTTTGCAGCATGTAGTTACGTTTCTTTACGCTCTAAGGTCAATTTTCACGCAGGTTAGCTTTGCCTTTCATCCTAGTACGCACTGGGGCCGATTTACTCTACTTTCCTCTCCCCAAAATTGTTGGTATTGTGCCTAAAGTGAAAATAATTATTATCATCATCGCTCTTGAATTATGGATGCCAGAGTGGGTAAGTAATTCGTGATGCAATCAGAAGTGTACATGTTCGATACCACTGTGTGTCATTTCCAAAAGAGCTCACACTGTTTGGTGCAGGATTGGAACCGATAGGGTCAAATACATACTGGCTAACTAAAGAGTTCCATAGCTTTATTATATAGAAATCAATCATTTTACTACAACACCAATCACAAGATTTATATTCTAAATATTGATTTCTGATTTAGGCACAAGGCCAACAATTTTAGGGGAGAGGAAAGTCGATTAAATCGACCCTACTGCATTACTGGTGCTTTATTTTATCGACTCTGTAAGGATGAAAGACAAAGCTAACCTCGGTGGGATTTGAACTCATAATGTATAGGGCCGTAACTCTATTCTACTCAGCATGTTTTCCGGTGCCATACCGATATTGCCAATCCACCGAAATACCGACACTGCCAATCCACCGCCCTTTTTACTTATATTCTAAATATTGAAACTTATTCTAACACCTTAAGAACTCAGTTTGCTGTGATGATCTGTTTCCTGTAGAATCTACCCCTTATCCAGCTAAGTTAGCCCCAACTTATCTAAGTCGGTTGTAGTTATAAAGAAGTTGCCCTACATATACATTATCGTCTAAAGTCACATACTCAACTAGAGGTATCTCAGGATTACGCTGTTTAACATTGCTCTCATCTGACATAAAAACAAAAATATTTTAAAGTTCGAATAAATATTTGAAAACTAATGATTTTCGTTGTTTATCATCATACCATACTGTTATTAATGATTCGCAATTATCTCACCTGTAGCATACATATTCTAATAACATAATTAACTGCCAGGAAAATTTACCAGACTGCGTCTACTTTATTTTACGAAATACATTAACGTATTATATTTAATAATTTATATTTGATAATTCCTAATTTAGTGCCAAAAAATATCGCTTTTTGTTACGGTGGAAACAAAAGAGACGTCATTACCAGTAAAATAAAATCTGTAATTATGTATTGTCTGGTTTATAAAGTATAAATTTAAGTGTTTCCCAATTATTAATGTTTTACGCTAACCCATCAGAATATTTTAACGTTCCCACTCATAACTGATTTTCAGCTAATCATAAGAAAGATTAATCAGACATATTTTAAGTTGCTAATGGCGTCCAAAGTGACGTATTTGTTGAGATGTTAGAGCAGAGGTTCTCAAACTTTTAAGGCCACCGCCTCCCCTCATGGTCACGTAATATCCTCAGCGTCCCAACCCTATTTCCAGAGAGATCTACCTACACGTAAGTTGTAAATAATATATAATAAATAAAACGTTAATTTTTATGTAATAAATAATATAATATATACTATGTATAAATAAATATTATATATTTTTTATTTTATTATATTTATATGTAGTATGTATCATTTGATTTTAAATATACTATTATATCATCTCTACCCCGACACCTCCTTAGCCCCACCGCCTCCTGGACCTTCTCAGGATTGTTTACTTTCTAGTATTAATGGGACGTGATCAATATTAAGAAGGTTGGCCATTAAGACTATTCATTGAGCCTATTCAGCATGACTCGCCCAAGGATATTTCCTGCAATGTAAAGTAATATGCCTTGGTGGTTGTCACATTCTCACTTATTGCCTTTGTGTTTGTACATATGAATAATTGTGGAATCTTTAAATTGTTGGGGGATGGATCCAGAGTTCCAGATCTACATAGGAAATTGAGTGACGTTCTGTATCCCAACCAGGAGCTTTCCCATTTGTCAGATGTTTAATAGCTGCCTCCCCCTCTGCTGTAGATGGCCTATTTAAAAGAGAATCCATAATTGGTCTCTGAGGAAGGTTTGCCATCACATTTGTATCGGTATTTGATTCCCTGTTGAGTATTTCGTTAAAGTGCTCCACCCAACGATTTATTATGTCCTGTCGATCTCTCAAGAGATCGTTATCAGGATGTGATTGGTCGAAACACTTCCTTCAAATTTCGATAAAAAGACTTCATGTCATGCCTATCAAATGATTCCTGAAGAGCTTTAGCTTTTTCATCCTACCATTGTTGCTCCATTTTGCGTAGCTTTGCTTGAATTGTGTTTTTTATTTGCCGCTTTGTAATGTTCTTTTCTTTCTGTTGAGAATTACTTTTGTCCGGTATTCATTTCTTCTGTTGCCTGTACATTTCTTGAACTTCCCTATTTATGATTCCATCATTTTCTTCAAATCAGTCTTGGCTCTTCCTTTTAGAAAAGCCAAGAACCTCCTTCGAAGACTAAAATATTTTATCTCTCAATTGGGTCTATAATTCCTCAATATTATGTTCTGCTGTGGATTGGCAGTATCGGTAGAGGGTCGGACGCCATGTTTTCCAGCATAGTTACGTCCCTTTACGATCTGAGTTCAAATCCCGCCGAGGTTGACTTTGCCTTTCATCCTTACGGGGTCGATAAAATAAAGTACCAGTAATGCACTGGATAATTGCTGGCCTTGTGCCAAAAGTAGAAACAATTATGTTCTGCTGAATTTTGCCTGCAGTATTCACCAAATATTGTCTACAATATTAACCAAAAGGCTTCTTGTCATATCAGTTTTGAGCTTGGCGATATTCTATGTATTTGGGAGTTGTTTCCCGTTATGTTTAACTACTGGTTTTAGCTTCATTTTCGTGGAACTGGTGACAGGATTGCGTAAACAATATGTAGGTCATCTTTTCTAGCCGATTCCGATTTCCGGGAAAGCAGTGCTATTCTAGATAGGACTGCTTTGTAGTTAAAAATAGGACACAGACTGTAAAATTGCTCACGGACGTTTCACAGAATGGCCATCTAATTCTTAGGTCAAAGCTCAGGTTAGATATTTCTAGTGGCTTCCTTCACCTCTCCCCTTATTTCCATCACTTCATCGCCACAGGATTTACCTTTGTCCTTCCATTGAACGATCTGCACTGTGAATTTGATTATAGCGCGCGCGCACACACACACACACACACACACACACACACACACACACACACACACACACACACACACACACACACACACACACACACACACACACACACACACACACACACACACATATATATTTATATATATATATAATTCAGTGTCATTCATCATATTGATCTCGAAAGGAATTGAAATCGTGCCGCAATTGTGGGTAAAACTGGAAGGGGTTACACTAATTTTTTTGCAGAATTTGTATTATCTAGAAACTGAAGAATTCTTTTGTTTAAATGTGCATATGCTCTTGTGTGTGTGTTTATGTGCGTACACGTGTGTGTGTTGGTGTGCGTATATGTGTGTGTGTATAAGGAAAATGACATGATGCTATATTGTTCTCTCCTCCATTATTACCAAAAATAAAGAATGTGTAAAAAGAATCAATCACGATCCTAAATCCTGTTGTTTTATTCACTAAGATAGGAACTTAAACTCTTATCCATCTAATATATAAATAAACAAATAAATATTAACAGTTTTACGGTTTTTTTTTTATTGAATGTTGAAATATAGTTTATATCAGGTATAGTTAGATATGATATTTCCAACTTACCAGTGATACCAAAGTGACATAATGATCCCATTAGAGACCAAAAACTAATATAGGAAATGATTTGCTATGGCACAATTCTAATTAAGATGCCAACTATTGCTGAAGTCAATTTTAGCTTAATTTCACGGATCACGGGGTTTTATAATAAGGAAGGTTGCTCGTAATCAGTTAGTATTATTGGCATTTAGGAAATTATTTTACAGATTACTTTTGTTTTCGTATGAAAACATTCTTTATTTCAAGGCAAGATAGAAAAATAAATCCTGCTTTCTTTTCAGAAGCCACCCATAAATAAAGCAGAATCTATTGTCTTGATAGCTCCCGAATAAAAAAAAAATGGTTTTGTGGGCTTACAGAATTACTAATTCTATTTCTAGATAGAGTTATGTATTATAGTTTGAGGAAGGAGCCTCGAGAGGTGGGGTGGCTGTTGTAACGGGTGTCGCTGGCCATTGTCGGCGGAAGTGCTTTTGTAGTTTTGTCCGTGGGGCACAGCCACAACCCCGTCGCGTCCTGGGCATTTAGCCTGTCAATCTCTCCCGTTCCCCCTACTTTTCTCTGTGGCCCTATTGTCCTTGCTTTTCCCCTCCATTTATGGCTTTTATATTCCTTAACTCTACTTCCTACACAGCCCGATCTGCCCTTCTTTACTCCTTCACCATTCGTAATATTATTTATACAATTGTCAATAAAGCTTAAATGTATTAATACATTATTATACACATAAAAAGGGCGGTGGGTTGGCAGTATCTGTAGAGGGTCGGGCGCCATGCTTTGCAGCAAAGAGTTACGGCCCTATATGGTCTGAGTTCAAATCCCGCCGAGGTTAACTTTGCCTTTCATCCTTACGGGGTCGATAAAATAAAGTACCAGTAATACACTGGGATACTTGTTGGCCCTGTGACAAAAGTAGAAACAATTATACACATAAAAAGGTATGCAGCGTTGCAATAAAAACTACCATTAATGCTACTTTGCAAGATGTTATGCTGGTGAGGAAGGAGCAACACACTTTTCAATTCGGGGCATAAAACAAGGACTTTTCTTTGATAGGACATCTCCCCAAATGTGTATAACTTAATATAGTCATCTAAAGGCAGGCAAGAGCATGGAAATAACATTAACCCTTTAGGATTTACATTATATATACTAGTATATTTTTGTGTGTAAAGGCATTACCTCACACAATTATTTCACGTAATATCGAATCTACGAGATTTTGATATTATTTATTTTGAGAACAATACATTAACATCAGCATGAGCGGCCATTTGCAGCCGGTGTGCACAGAGAAAGGTGAGAGAATTCTATCCGAATACGGCTGGTTTAAATGCTAAAGGGTTAAGCCATAAAACCAGGCAACGTGTCATGGCTACTATGGAAACATTACTTGAAATACTGAACTATACAACCCAATGTGATTACATATAGCTAGATGGACTACGCTGTTTGTCGATGTTTTGGTTACGATTCAATGTCAGATTCATTGCGAGTTGAGGATCAGCTGAGATGTCGAATGTTTGTCAGGCATTTTATTGATTTAGTCATCATTACACACTGCTTAGTCCATTGGCTTGTTTAGCTATCATCACACACACACAAACACGCAAAAGCGCACATACACATATACGGACACACACACACACACACTTACATACACGCACACACAAACACACACATACACACGCACTTACACCCACACACACATTTACACACACATACACCTACACACACACGCACACCCATACACACACATACACAAAAACACACACATACTCAGAAGCGCAGCATAGTATGCTGGATTTATTATCAATCGATAGTTTGTCTTTCCATACACATATTTCTATCGTGTCACAACAAACCAATACCAAATACAAATGAAGCGATGAAAACATTCCTCGACATTGACAATACCCATACGTAGATCTATAGCCAATATTATATTTATTCAATAGATTTGGATTTGAACCTAATTCCAACAACTATGAATTTTCCCCTAGATTCTTTATTGGGTTCAGTGAAAAGAAATCGATTTACAGTCTCCTCAAAATATGATTAAATATTGACAGAAAAGCCTTCAATAGCACTAAACGTAGAGGTTAACATTTCAATTCATAGTTAACATTATTCTGTATTTATTGGAACAGATATATTTCGTCATGCTATTGTACCTATGTGTTGTTCGTGTTGCTGTTGTTTCATTTGTGATGCTTTTGTTATTATTGTTTCTGAGTTTGACCCAGTAGAATCATGATTAAGCAGAAATATGATCAGAGATATTCTGAGGATATTTTCAGACATGGTGAAGCTAGAACTACAATATATAAAGTGTCATTATTTTTTTTTAAATGTGGATTGGCAGTATCGGTAGAGGGTCGGACGCCATGCTTTCCAACATAGTTACGTCCCTTTACGATCTGAGTTCAAATGCCGCCGAGGTTGACTTTGCCTTTGATCCTTACGGGGTCGATAAAATAAAGTACCAGTAATGCACTGGATAATTGCTGGGCTTGAGCCTAAAGTAGAAACTTGTAAAATTAGCTGCTATTTCTAACGTATTCAACATTCATGTAGTGGCTAAATCGTCGTGTGTGTGTTTAACAGTCAATGACACGAATGTTACGTGAGCTGGATTGAAATCAAGTGAAGTGAAGCGAAACCTCGATTTAAATCTACATCAGACTCACAATTGCTAGATTGTAACCAGCAAAGCAAAATGGTGCTCTTGTAACACTTCTATTGGTATTCTCTGAATATATGTATATATATATATATATATATATATATATATATATATATATGCATATATATATATATATATATATATATATATATGCATATATGTATATGCATTTTTTTTCTTCTAACTTTAATTTTATACCTAATTGTGTATGGTTGACGATATATTTAATCGATTTCCACGTGCTATTGAAATGATGGGTAAAGATTCTATGGCTGTTGATCGCGAATAAATGGCTATCGTTTATTTATATATTATTGGCAGTATCGGTAGAGGGTCGGACGCCATGCTTTGACGCAATGAGTTACGGCCCTTTCCATTCTGAGTTCACCACCGAGGTTAACTTTGCCTTTCATCCTTACGGGGTCGATAAAATAAAGTACCAGTCATGTACTGGGTAATTGCTGGCCTTGTGCCAAATGTAGAAACAATTATTTCTTTACAGGTGCCTTTTAATCTTATAGCCTGGTTTAATTGTTTTTTTGTGTGGTTGATTATGCTAATTTGGAGAGGAAATTGAGTATATATCTTATCAAATGATTCTAAGGACATATAGTATATTGCTGTGATTATATAATTTATTAATTCATCATTGAGCCACATCTTGAATGGTTGCCAAAAACATATCTATAACTTTATCTAGTTTGTGTATATGTAAATCTTTATATTTGATAATCTCCCATAAGGTTGAGATGCAATTTGGGCAATATTAGGCTGCGCTTTCTAGCAACCAGCCTATTGGCCGTAAGGCACCAATCACATTCTTTCTGACTTGACCACTGCCACGTCACAGTTCTTGGCCATTTTGAATTCGTTTCTGGTGGGGATCATTTAAGAAAAATCTTTGTCCGAGTGAGTTTGTTTCCTGATGAGTTCAAAGCTCGAGAATTTATCCTTGATAGGATATTTCCGAAAGCGAACGAAACCCTAAGGGTAGAAACGTAATCCCGGTATGTGTATATGCATTTTTTCTTCTAACTTTAATTTTATACCTAATTGTGTATGGTTGACGATATATTTAATCGATTTCCATGTGCTATTGAAATGATGGGTAAATATTCTATGGCTGTTGATCGCGAAAAAATGGCTATCGTTTATTTATCTATTATTTCTTTACAGGTGCCTTTTAATTCTATAGCCTGGTTGAATTGGTTTTGTGTGTGGTTGATTATGCTAATTGGGAGAGGAAATTGAGTATATATCTTGTCAAATAATTCTAAGGACATAATTTATAGTATATATATATTATATATATATATATATATATGTATATATATGTGTATGTGTGTCTGCGCATAAATATATATATATATATATATATATATATATATATATATATATATATATATATATATATATATATATATATATATATATTTCTATTTTGAAATCATTGCAATACCTCTTAATAAATTCCAAATAAAAATAAGGTAATGGAAAATTAATGTTAATTATTTTCTTTATTATGTCTGTATTTTCTGCTGATATATTGTCTGGTGATGAGTAAATAAATATCTTCATGAAAGTTTTGCCTTTTCACACAATATTAGTTATTTTTTGCGATAGTAATAGTGCTATCAACGTCAATTTTGTTTATAAGAATACAGCTTATCAATTGTTATATGTCGAGCTGTCATAGAAGTTTCTCGACCATCATTATTAAGAAAATAACTGTGTATTACTTAAATAATTCGCTTTCATATTCCTCTATATTGTTTATCTCTATAATGCAGAAATGTAACTATATTTTTTGTAATATTTCATTAATATCCCATTGATTTGATTAACTGCATTTCTAGAAATTCTCTGCTAAATTTCATTTCCATCTTCACGGTGACAGTCCGAAGAATAGATGTTTGTTTAATTAATTGCTGTACTGAATAATAAAATGAAATGAATGTTGTTATTTGGTGTTTGTTTTTACAATTCCGTAGCCCTTTCATAACATTTCTAAGAGATACCATACATTTATAGCATTATATTGCGAAAGTGGGAAGAATATGGATTATTATTATTATTATAGATGTCTTCTTGAAAACAATCTATTTAATTACTCAAGCAGCACTTAGCTACAGTGTATATATATATATATATATATATATATATATATATATATATATATATATATATATATATATATATATATATAAAATATATATATATACACGTGTGTGTGTGTGTGTGTGTGTGTGTGTGTGTGTGTGTGTGTGTGTGTATGTGTGTATACATATGTATGTATGTATATATATACTTATACATATATATATATATATATATATACATATATATATATATATATATATACATATATATCATTTATATATATATATATATATATATATATATATATATATATATATAATGTATATATATATATATATATATATATTTATACGTACATATATATTTATACGTACATATATATATGTGTGTGCATACAATATTACATTTAATATTACATTACATGTTTGATGAAATGTATTTCAGATAAAATATTTTCATGAAAGGTGGAATAAAAACAATTGTTATATCATAGAATTTGTTGCAATATTTGTAAACTTTAAATATTTTCTTAAGTGTTCATAGACTATATCAATACATCAATTACTATATGTATCTATGATTGTATGTGAAAGTCTACAAGCACAAAGAAAATCATATCATTGTAAGCATGATAGAAGTGAGAAAGAGACAAATCAAATGAGATGAGATTGTTATATATGATATTAAGACGTCAACGCTCCTAAAGCAAATCTGTATCTATATAGTGTATTCTAGTTGTTTCGATTTCGACAGAGGTCAGTTCTGATAAACTTGACTTATGATTAAATGTTTTCCAGGCATGACCATCCCATTCTTTTTGTATCTGGATGTTCACTGGCATAATATGTTCTATTTCTATGAAATCAATCACACGCACTAGTTTCAATATCTGTTTTGTTGTTATTGTTTTTGTTGTTTATCTCAATCATATCCCCCATCGATCAAACCTGTGTTCAAATGCCTTCCACCTGTGATTATCCCGTAGTTTACTCATGTGAAGGGAGTTGAGAACTACATTATCAAGATATTCATCTTTAAGAGAGTGGTGGATAGTGATTCGCCTTTTTATCCCTAGTGGGTCATGAGATCAAACAGTCCTTCCGTTAACTCATCCGTATATTGTTCAGACACTGCGGTTGTCTGAGGGAGAATCGAAGTAAATAAATGAATCAACCCTCCATTCATGTAGTAGGTTGTACGGGGTTACACACGAAACCTGACATGACCATATCTATGGTCAACTATATAAGACGGCGTAGCCGGGCACATAGGGTACAAGCTATTCTATAGACCTATCATCTAGATGTACAATCTAGATGTACAATCTGCCAGAGATAGTAGCAAAATATTCCACAAAATACACATTAATATCAGAAAAAAAGCGAACCACACATTAGATAAAATATTCATCCATGTCTCTTAATATACGAAGTGGTTCAGACACACACACACGATCGCGCGAATATAAGCGGCAGAAATGCGGTTCATCTGAAGGGTCCTTGGTGTAACATTTCTTGATAGATTGCGTAGCTCGGAGATCAGAGTCAGTCCAGGTAGACACGCTACCTCTACGAATTGAGAGATCACAGCTTAGATAATACGGGTATGAAGTTACAATGTCCCAGGAAAGAATCGCTGGACAGATTGTACGAGTAAAACCAGCCGGTAAACTTGGCGGGTTTCGCTTAGGGATCCAGCTGGATCTGTTGGAGTCAGTTGCGTCTCACGGTACCTGGTGAAAGGAGTGTTTGACGACTCTTCCTCCACGACGCTCTTAGTAAGAAGTGGGCGAAGACGAAGAAGATATATATATATAAAATAGTAGAAATATCTCAAACGTCTTTAATAATATTACATAATGTAATTTATACTATTACTTTCCAAATATATAAATGTAAGTCAGAATCCATGTAGAGGCCTAATAATATTTACTCTCCTCCCTATACACTATGAATTCCAATAATTCAGAGGTCAAATCAACTGTTCAGCCATCCATGCTATGCCATAGAATGTATATTATTTCATCTATACCTTTTCTACATATACGTGTGGTCTTTTGCTAATGGTCAAAATCGATAGAAATCAATGAAAGTAAAAATCAATGAACTATTGCTACTTTGAATACTCCAACTTTATGTCTGGTTACTAATATAAATTATACACATTTGTATCCAGCCATTGATTGATTTCCAAGCTATGTTAGGTTTCTATAATCGAATGTTTTAAGTAAGAATTTCAATTCCAATTCGTCCATAGCTAATTTGCATGTGCATTAGAAACATGTCAATATTATTATAAATTACAATCGTCTCTGTGTAATACAACTATGTTATTAATTACAGTCCTGTTCATGTAAAACCACAATATTATTAAGAGTTAAAAATCTCGTTAATATTACCTTAAGAAACCTTTGCATTCATTGCGGAAATGGAATTTCAAATTTATTGATTGGCCTTTTCTAGTGTTTGGTCATGTGAAGTCTTTTAAATATTCCATTCAAACTGAACTATTAGTCATTTTTATAGTTTCGTCTTAATTATAGAAACAATGATTACTTTAAAAAATAAGTTGTTTTTATTCAATGTTTAATTTGGGGTTTTGCTAAGCAATATTTTAATTTCCGGTCGAGTAATCCTATTAATCTAGAAATTCCTTTCTTTATCGAAGATGCGATATAGATTGCATTGACCCTAGACCTAAGCTCCCACCCTGCATGCCTCACTACTTCAGTCATGTATTTGGATCCCAGCACTTACATTAAAACTGTATCCTATCAAAAAAAAGCAGCAGCATTAATCTTTTTGATAACCAATAAATACACATTTTTACACAACAGTGTTAGTGTAGCCATGAGCGAGGAAATGACCATTTTTATACGCCATAGTTGATCCTACCTGTAGCCAAGAAATACAAGTATATAATTTCATTCGCCATTATTTGTCTTTCTGTCCAGAGTATTGGAGTTGCAGTATCGGTAGAGGGTCGGATGCCATGCTTTGCAGCATAGAGTTACGGCTATTTACGTTTTCAGTTCAAATCCCGCCGAGATTAACTTTGCCTTTCATCCTTACGGAGTCTATGAAATAAAATACCAGTGATGCTCCAGGATAATTGCTGGCCTTGTGCCAAAAGTAGAAACAATTATTTGTCCTGTCTGTCACTAAGAAATACTCATTTTCCATGAGATGACGAATGTAATCGGTAAAATAAATTCTTAATTACCAATAATTCAAACTGATTACCTATAATTTTCCTTATTACAAAAATCCTTTGTCCGTGAAATTTAGCTAGAATTGATTTAAATAACATCTCCCATTTTAATTAGACTATTGCCATCGCAAATACGTTTCTGATATTTGTGATTCCAATGGACTATTTTACAAATGGGAAGATTATATCACTTTGGCATCAGTGAAAGTTGAAGGAAATGAAATCTAAACATATCTCATATGAAATATATTTCAATATTCATTTAAGATTAATAAACATTTGATGTTTGGT
>CAXHJY010000202.1:0-62500 GCA_964016885.1 Eledone cirrhosa | reverse complement strand
TCTGTCCATAATGTATTCGGTCACATTGATAATGACGCGCGGTGTCAATGTTCTCTCAAACAGAATTTGAAATATCCCATTGAAAGTATTGATAGAATTTCTTTTTAATTCTTATTCATAATATATTGTGTTATCTTTGAGACTAAATAGTAACAACTTCTTATTCTCTAACACCTTCCAATATATGAAAGTCAGCTTTCATAGAGAATTAAAATCCCTTATATTCAATGTAATGAAATAAAGAAGAAAAATCAACGGCATTGATTGATTATAGTAATTATGACCCGGTAGGCATGTTATACTCATTTTCTCTCGATAGTTTTACATTCAAAGACGCTTGTAGCAACAGCAGATGCTATCACACTGTAAAACCTTTTTTTGATAGATCTTCTAATACTTTTTTGATTGAGTGATTATTTTGTGTTCAGCGCATTCACAGTTGGGAATTGCATGGAATGTTAAAAAGTAGCCATCACATCAAATATATATCTATAATGTTCTTAATTTGTCAGATATTCGATGAAGAAGAAATGGAATGACAGAGACTACACTTACGTATTTAATCTTTCTGAACAAGGCAGTGATATTATCTGAGGTAATGCATCATCAATATATTATTGGGATAAAATAAGAAAATATCTACTAAAGTTTTCATTTACATTATTATTGTAGCTGGAGTCAAATGTATGATCGGAATACGTTTCATTCCAGCTCGCTCTTCAAAAATCTTCCTTCCATATTACTCATACTTCCTTCTATACATAATTTATGTAGGCATATTAGAAGAGATCAATATATTTGAAATACATAAACATACATATTTATAGCTATATACTTATATTAGGAAAAGATAGATTTATTTTCGAAGATATATTGCCGTATAACGAAAATAATTGTTTCTACTTTTTGGCACAAGGCCAGCAATTACCCAGTACATTACTGGTACTTTATTTTATCGACCCCGTAAGGATGAAAGGCAAAGTTAACCTCGGCGGGATTTGAACTCAGAATGACATGGGCCGTAGCTCTGCGTCAAAGCATGGCGTCCGACCCTCTACCGATACTGCCAATTCAACGAAAATAATTGTTTCTACTTTTTGGCACAAGGCCAGCAATTACCCAGTGCATTACTGGTACTTTATTTTGATGAAAGATCAGGACATTGATGATAGTCAATTCAACAGTAGTATCCAAACGTTCATAAAGTCCTATCGTGGTCTGTACACATTAATTATAATATATAATAATAATAACATTTTCTAATAATAATAATATAATTTTCTTTTTGGGTGAGGAGACTTTCGGACCACCCTGTACAATGATGAAGCGAATATATAATTGTTTTTACTTTAGGCACAAGGCAGCAATTTTGGGGGAAGGGAAAATCGATTAAATTAACTCCAGTGTATTACTGGTGCTTTATTTATCGACCCCGTAAGGGTGAAAGGCAAAGCTACCCTCGGTGGGATTTGAACTCAGAACGTAAAGAACCGTAACTCTATGTTCCGAAGCATGTTGTCCGACGCTCCGCCGACACTGCCAATCTATCCCAAATATAAGCAAACATATAATTGCTTCTACTTTTGGCACAAGGCCAGCAATTATCCCAGTGTATTACTGGTACTTTATTTTATCGACCCCGTAAGGATGAAAGGCAAAGTTAACCTCGGCGGGATTTGAACTCAGATCATAAAGGGCTGTAACTCTATGCTGCAAAGCTTGACGTCCGACCCTCTACCGATACTGCCAATCCACTGTTAGACACACATACGCTGAGTTCTTCAAATTATTAAGAGAGGGTTCCAAATGCTTAACAAATATATCACCAAACCAAACCAAACCAAACCAAACCAAACCAAACCAAACATGTATATGTCCTGTCATTAAATCTGAAATTATGAGTTATTATATAACATATCTTAACTTTTAAATTACTTTCTCTATTATATGGGTAATTGAACCTGGTTAGTGAGTTTGTTTTCTGGGAGTATGGTCCTATTTGAGCCTTAAATCCTTGAGAAACGCTTTTGTTCCGTGTATGAACACACACACACACACATATATATATATATATATATATATATATATATATATATATATGGTCTCCGTTTATTTTTGGGATTCGAAACCGATCGGTAAAGGTAACTAGTAGGTAAAGTCAATTTTTTAAAATTTATTTTGAAACTTTTTCATTATTTGCTAAACCTTGTTTATATATATATATATATATATATATATATATATATATATACACACATATATGAGAGGGATGAAAACCGATACAAGTATACATGTGTTCGATTTGCAAATGACCAAGTTAGCTAGGTTGAAAAATATTAATTTAAAACAATATGGTTTGCCTGTCTCGACACATAGTTCAGTCTTACTTCTTTTGAAGTGAAAGGTACACATTTCCTGGATACCCGCAGAAGAGCACAGGAATGGTGGCTTTCACTTAATAATTGTTGCGAAACAGATTTAGATCTGTCCGGGTATCAAACGGCGGTTGCCCAATATAGGTTTGTTATTTTTATTGATTTATTACTTTAAATCAAGAGAGGCAAACCATATTGTTTTAAATTAGTATTTTTTCAACCTAGCTAACTTGGTCATTTGCAATTCGAATACATGTATACTTGTATTTGTGTTCATTCCTCTCATATATTCAATTGTATTACACGGCTCGGAAAATTTCCCTTCCTTGAGCTATTTAATTGTAAAAGATCATTTTGAGTTTCTAAATCAATATATGATATATACATACATACATATATATATATATATATATATATATATATATATATATATATATATATATATATATATATATATATATACACACACATATATATGTATGTATGTATGTATGTATGTATGTATGCAATGGCCATACTCGATAACGAGGGGGGCAGCCATCATGTATGTATGTATGTATGTATGTTTGCATCTATTAGGTGTGTGTATTCGTACACATTTTGATAAGAAAATCGGACAGTCCCATAATGAAAGGTGTTCTATTCCTGCCCCCCCCCCCCACCTTTATTTCACGTATTGTATCTACTTTTAATACGGTAGTGTGAGTTATTTAGTGCCTCGACCTGGCTCCCTCACAAAAACGATGGAATACCCATATAATAGAGAAAGTATAACCTATAATTTCATACTTACACAAACACAGAACACCACACACACACACACACACACACACATACACACACACACACACACACCCATATATATATATATATATATATATATATATATATATATGTGTGTGTGTGTATTGTAATTACGGGTGTTATTTTATTGAGTGAATGATAAACGAATCGTAAGGGAGATCAGTGGCAAAATTGTAATTTCCAAATTAGTGACACAAGAATTATTAAAAGGAGGATTATGGAAAACTACTCACGGTCACGTTCTACACGAAGAGCAAATTGTACGAAAGCAAACAATTACACCCGAGGTGAGGAGAAATATACATTCAATTATTTCCCAACATCGAAACTTGACAATTATTTTATTTTATAATGTTTATAATAGCTGTTGGCTGAAAAGGTGCAGGGACATTTAAATAGAAGTAGAGAGATATTGTACTAGATCCGACGCCTGTAACCTATTCAAGACGGAAAAATACGAGGTTGATGTTAATGATGGTAATGGGTGTGTTTGTGGGGTTGTTGTTATAGTTGGTGATGGTAGTATGAAAACCTAGAACAAATAGAATGCAGCTCTTACGTTACGTCCATGTTTTCCGCAATATATTATTAGAAGAAAATCAAATATGTACTAACATCGGTGTGAGTCATCATCAACCAGCCTATTTGATGCGATACTAACAGCCGCAATAAAGTTTTAAACGCCATTAAGATACCGATATCTTATGAATTCATGATTATATTGTTATCAAGTGAAGATCTAGACACTATTTTAAACTAAACCAACATGAAATATACTCCGCTGCTACGAATTTCAAAGAGACGAGATATATTGACAGAGAGTGTAAACCAGATAAGTCAAACCGATAAGTAATGTATTAATGCTATTTCGCCTGCAGTATATTCAGCTACTCTTTGGTTATGTTTCTTTATAATAACAAATGCAATTATTGAAACCTATTGTGATTAATTTAATTCTATTTTCTAATGACTTTATATTTCTGTCAATAATATTAAACACATTCATTGCTGTAATTGCTTGGCCAGTTTAAATAGGAAACTGTTGTTCATTATTGGCATCAATTCAGTAGCCATAGATCAAGCTTTGTCCGTAAAGCTCTATTATGGATGTTGATTTCCGTCTTACTGTAGATCTGTCTAAACCTCTATATGAATATTATGAAATCTTTGTATAATTGCATGTAAGTATTGAATTGGTTTTCTGTATGTATTAATATATTATCTATTATTTGTTATCTTGTATATCATGCTAAAACTGCCATGTTAATGTGATATATTGATAATACATTATGCAACTAGATACATATAAAGGAATCCTGAATGCAACATTGAATATTTTTCGGGTTTGTTATCAATTCAATTTCATGTATCAGATACAAGAGGGAAATAAGTTTCACGTTTAAACGTAAAAAAAAATTAAATAGATATCACATACAGATATGTTGAAACTAATATTTAAAAGAACTACAAATATTGGCAGTTCAATATATGTTTAAAGGTCTACCAAATATAAACAACACACTTTCAGTACATGGAAACTACGAAAAGATTCAACAACAGAAACTTCTAGCTGTTTTACAGCATCCCCTATTTTCTATTTTCCTTATCATTTTCGTTTTCTAATGCATAATCTGCCTCTCATTGGCCTTCAATATTTGCAACTTTTATTTTCATTTAATCATTTTCATTTTTTTTATTTAATTTTTTCTTGTTTATCCTTTTTTAATTTTATTAATTATCTCACTAGCTCTTTTTGATTATCAACTGTAAGAAGTACTCAATACTTCCCCTATTCTGTCGTGGCTTACTAGCTCTACATGGTCGTTTAAATTGATTATATATATATATATATACAGAGAGAGAGAGAGAGAGAGAGAGAGAGACGGTTTGTCTTTCATCAAAAGATAGAATGAGAAATAAACGAATTAATAAATAGATAGAGAAGAGGAAGAAACACACACACACATACACACACACACACACACACACACACACACACACACACACACACACACACACACACACACACACACACACACACACACACATATATATATATATATATATAAAGAATTAGTATATCTACCAACATATTTATACAGAAGTATACTTATGCTAGCAAAATATAGGTTTTGTCTTAGTAACTTTGTGGTTCAATACAAAAATGTAGAACAATTATATGAAAGACGTAAAATAAGAAAATGATAATAATTAACTTACTTAAGTTTCACTCCTTGCTTAAGTAAGTAAGTTAATTATTATAATATTCTTATTTTACGTCTTTCATATATATATATATATATATATATATATATATATATATATATATATATATATATATATATTTATATATATATATATATATATATATATATATACAGAGAGAGAGAGAGATATGAGTGTGTATGTGTGTGCATATATGAATGCATGCATGTATGTAAGGATGCATATATGTCTATAATAAGAGATCTATACGTTCTTACGTTCTATCCCTACTGCAATATAAGGAGAATAATTTATACTCAATTTTTTACTTTTATCTGCAAGTTAAAAACACCGATTTACTATCTGTTCTCAATCTAACGCGACCCAGTTGGCTCATTGTGGATATATCTCCAAAAGAAGCTCTGTTAAATGTCCCGTACACTTACATAAACTCAAGGTTTGATAGCAATGCACATTACCTTCAACAAATAGCTTCCACTCTTGTCACAGCTTGACCAATTCCATTTGAGTGGTTTCCAGTAGATTGAGACTGTGTAGAATCCGTAGGTTTTACCACATTTCGTCCTTCTTACGTACGCCCCATTATATAGTATGATTCACAATCTCACTCTTTACTCTCAGCAATTGTTACTTTCAACAGCATGTAAACATAATTCCTTCTAACACTTCGGGACAAGGAAAACGTCGATTATATATGACCCATTATTTAACTGCTACCCTTTTTTGATAGACCCAGGAAGGATGAAACCTAAAGTTGAATCTACTGGCATTTAACGGAGAAAGGTTTAACCATAGATATTGTAAGGCTTCTTCGTCGGATAATCTCCCGATATTGCAAATTCACCGCTTTAGAAGTAAATATAATGACTTTTGATTTAGGCACAAAGCCAAACATTTTTGGGGAGGCGAAAGTCGATTAAAGCCACCCAGTGCATTACTGGTACTTTATTTTATCGACCCCAGTAAGGATGAAAGGAAAAGCTAACCTCGGCGGGATTTGAACTCCGAACGTAAAGGGCCATAACTCTATGCTGCAGTGTATGTTGCCCGACGCTCTATCGATACTGCCAATGTACCACCCTCAAGAAGTAAATATAATAATCATAACATTGCAATGTTTATACATTATGTGATTATTATCACGTATAAACTGTATAGATACTTGAAATACCTCAGTTTAGAGTCATACAAAAGACAGAGAAGGAACAAGAGACAAATATATATTCTGCACGATTTAAAATCAACTGGAAGTATCCGTGTCAGCTGAAGCCTTTAAAAAAATTGCCACATCAAATATAACGATTTCATATAAATCTTAAAGAAATATAACTGCGAACGTGTTTCTTTTATTTAATATATAATTTATAACTTATAACTTATTCAATTTCAAAAGAAAATTAATTTTCTAGCAAACTAGACATCAAGATTGCTCGCAGCTTCATTTCAGAATAAAGTTGCAAAATAAAACAATAAAAATGTGGAGAATTCTCACAAAAGGAATCTTATATGAAACGGAAATCAGCATTATCTAATTAGAACTTATATCAATAGAATTAACTGCACAATTTGACTTCAACATGCAGACGTTAAGGAAATCGATATATTCTATAATAATTTTACATAGAAAAGTATAAATTTGAATATTGTTAATTTTCTGAAAACCTAACATAATGTGCAGCATATATTAATATTTCAATTATGAAAAATATACACATCTATATTAGCGTTGTCCAAGAGCTTTTGATTCTCAGACAAAGTGAAATATTTGACTATATTTCGTTGGTTCAGTATTTAGTTGTATCCTTTACATTCTGAGTTCATATTTTTACCTGCGATTACCTTTCTATTCAACCACCTATAATAGATAAACTATGTTCTTGCCAGGTACTTGGAATAGGTGACCTACTTACAACATATACGATATTATTATAGAACATCTATATATAACATTGGGCTGCATTTTGAAAACATTTTCTCTCCATATTTATCTATCAGCTAAATATGTTTTATAAAAGAAAATATAAAACAATCGTAAACAAAATTATTTCAAATAACAACAACACTACAGATATTTAAAAGTGAAAAATGAAGGGAAGGGCAAGGGATCTGGGGTCAGAGAAGAATGGGAAGGGAGAGACGGAAGGCGATGGGCTCTAGGCGTAGGGTGCGGCAGTGTTGGGGTTGCGCCATGTGGACAAGACCGTAAAAGCATTTCAGCTACTATCTGTCATTTGCTCCAAAGCGACAAATAAATAATTTCATTATAAAGCAGTGGTTTATTATAAAGGGCGGTGGATTGGCAGTATCGGTAGAGAGTCGGACGCCATGCTTTGCAGCATAGAGTTGCGCTCCTTTATGGTCTGAGTTCAAATCCCGCCGAGGTTAACTTTGCCTTTCATCCTTGCGGGGTCGATAAAATAAAGCACCAGTAACGTACTGTGGTCGATTTAATCAACTTTCCCCTCCCCCCAAATTACTGGCCTTGTGCCTATACTAGTAATCATTATAAAGCAGTGTTGAAGATGAATGATATTTAGCTCAGATGTTTTAGATTTAAAGTTCAAATTCTGTTAGGTTCGTCATTGAAATACGTTGATGCGGGTACAATACAATGCCTGCCCAGATTTTGTAGATTTTCTTTTGCTGCATAAGGTTTGTGGGGGTTAAAATCCCCCCCCCCCCCCGATGTTAGCTTTGCCTTTCATCTTTGCGGGGGTTCGACTTAATCGACTTTCCCCTCTTCCAACATTGTTGGTTTCTGTCTCAGTCAAAACAGTTATTTCGCCACATATAACCACTGACATTTCTATGATGGAATGGATTCAAACTACAGCCATTCTGACTAATGTTCACGATTATTGAATCTTGGATCACATTCTCCTAATGTATTATTGTTTAAAAACGGCAGAATACGTAGCAGATTATCGACCATATAGAGGTTCCTTTATTGATCCATATAACCTCGAGTATCAGTCATGAACTTATATTGATTTAATTGATTACACCCTATTATTTGCTAATGCACGAGTTATGTGAATGATAGAAACCAGTACGATACTCAGCAACGCGTTTTCCTCCTTTAATCTCATCGTCTTGACCACAAACCTGGATTCTATTAATAATATTACTACTATTATTCTAATATTTATCTTTATTGAACAGCATCGTCTGTTGTGTTTTTCCTTTTACGTTTCACACACACACACACACACACACAATCACTCTCTTTCTCTCCCTCACTCACTGACACACACACACACACACGCACACGCACACGCACACGCACACACACACACATACACACACACACACACACACATAGTAATAATAATAAATGAGAAGACTAAAATCCGAAGAGGGCTCGATAAGAGTGAAAGCAGTGATTCTTTGCTTAAACTTTAATATCTTATTTTAATATATATATATATATATTATACATTTACTGCTCGATACAAAACTCTAATGGATAACAGCGTTATAATCTTCTCAAACAGGTCGTTCACCGCTCAATAGTAAGAGTCGTAAAACATTTTGTTACAGTCGTGAAGCGACATTACCAAAATAAAATATACAAGGGTTTCAATAAATTAAACATTGAAACATTAAAAGAATTGTTATTCACTCGTATCATGTGATTTCAATTCTGCCACGTCTATTAATTGTGTGTGAATAAAAATTCATATATTAAGAGTTAAATATGATACAACTTAGGACTGGCAGAATATCATCAGCGGGTATTTGTCAGTAAATGGAGTAAGGACAAGTCCTATGACTATTCGGAGGTAAATATATTGTTAACTTGTAGCGATTACATGCGTGTTTGGAGAAGACAATTGCTATACTGATGTAGTAATAGGATGATCAATGTCGGTGGGTTAAAAGGTGGAAAAATAATAATGTAAAATTATTCTACTTGATCACTACGTACTCAGCCTGAATAATTTATTGGGAGTCAAATATTTATAATGATTTTAAGGATCGATTCTAGACTCTAATTCATAATGGCGTTATATATCTTTTCGAACTGACCGACTTGCTCAGTAATAACATGCAATTATATATATATATATAAAATAAAATAAAATAAAATAAATAAGTCAAATGTTTAAAATTTGGCTTCGTTTATTACTGCTATATATATTTCGGTGACAGCCATCTTTGGCTGTGACCTCTTCAGGCAGTCCGAATTAGTGTGGTAGAGACGAGTACACATGTTGTTGAGGTGTATAACTTTGTCAACTTATTTCACTGAGGATCTGGAATCATATATTATTCCAGTTCCTCAGTGAAATAACAACCCAACCAGGAACTGGGCATATCAGAGTATTGACAAAGTTATACACCTCAACAACATGTGTACTCGTCTCTACCACACTAATTCGGACTGCCTGAAGAGGTCACAGCCAAAGATGGCTGTCACCGAAATATATATAGCAGTAATAAACAAAGCTAAATTTTAAACATTTGACTTTTTATTTTACTTTATTTTACATTACTCCGGAGGAACCAAACCAACCTGCGCACTTCGTCGAGTGCTCCAATCTGCATACTAGGGTGTTGGTATACAACCAACATATATTTAAAAAAAAAAAAAAAAAAAAAAAATATATATATATATATATATATATTAATATATATATATATATATATATTGAAATGGTGGGTAAATATTCTATGGCTGTTGATAGCGAATAGATGGCTATCGTTTATTTATCTATTATTTCTTCACAGGTGTCTTTTAATCTTATAGCCTGGTTTAATTGTTTTTTTGTGTGGTTGATTATACTAATTGCGAGAGGAAATTGAGTATATATCTTATCATATGATTCAAAGGACATATATTATAGTATATATATATATATATATATATATATATATTTATATCACGATAAATTAACGGAGGCATAGGCCCTCGCTATTCCCTGTAAATAATGCGCTCAAAGGAGAAGAAATCGTGACCTCTGTAAAATACAATATGTTGAAAAGGTAACACACCCTCTTTTATTGATAACGCACTGTATATCTCTCTCTGGTGTGTTACCTTTTCAACATATTGTATATATATATATATATATATATATATATATATATATATATATATATATATATATAAATGAAAGAGTTTTGGCCCTGATGGGTGAGCTCTTGCCGTTTTAACAGCTAGTCTGGAACTAGCTATTGAAACTGTACGAGCTCAGCCACCGGGGTCCCAATGCTTTCATATTACCATACTCTACTACCCCAAATATCAAATAATCTGGTGAGTAATGGTCTAAACAGATTTCAACTGCATCCAGACTCACACACACACACACACACACACACACACACACACACACACACACACACACACACATATGTATGTATGTATGTATGTATGTATGTATGTCTGTATGTATATATGTGTGTGTCTGTGTGTGTTTTGATAAAGACACCCTATGTCACCCCATGGTCATTTGAATAAATAACACATATAGTTTGACAGTAAGCCAAATCAACTAATCGTCCACACTAACACATTTCCGGTCCTTTAGTCACTGTAAGTCAGTCAATATTAACGTACTCCAAAAATGTTGGAAGGAGAAAAATGTAACTTAGATATTATATTCCACATAGTATTTTATCATCAAGCTTTATATTCCAAGAACACATTCTTCGTAGAGGTCACCCTAGATTGTGGCAAGTGTAAGATTCTTTCTAATAATTGTAAGGTTAATCCAATAGACTATGACCTTTTACAACAACTTTCAATATTAGTTTGACTCAGAGAATCAATATTTATTCTATCCAGCGGTGTGTGGTGTAGATCAAGTAGTAAGATCATAACATCTGATATCCCAATCTAACGTCAGTATCGATTATAATCGATTTTCATTACGTTGCATTCATTAATACTGTACTTTGAGACATGTGCAGATGCGTTATTAGTGGAACTGAAATATCTACGTTCAGTTGTAATTTGGTTAGCGTGTTAGAGCGAGGAATAAATCTCTGGTGTAGCTGATAACCTGGCATCTATGTACAGTTGAAAATATATTAATTCGGTTAGCTTGTTAGAGCGAGACGTAAACCTCTAGGGTATCTGTTAATCTGACATCTATGCTCAGTTGAAACAAAACTTAGTTTATTTGGTTAGTGCGTATGGGTAAACCTCTCTTATAGCTGATAATCTGATTTAGTTTCAATATTCGTTAAAACTTTTTAACTTCTCTGAAAATAATCTTAGCCGTAGTTCCAGTGATACAACTGAAGAATATTCCAGTTCTACACTTTTCCAAAGCAGCGAATTTGCAAAGTTGTAACATCGTCAAGTATTGATTCCAGGCTTCTGCGCTCGGTATTCAAATCTCGACTTTGCTTTACTGTCTTTCGGGATCTAGAAATAAAGTACCGGTATATGGATTCTAAAGACTAAGACGGGATGTTTTGCATTATCTAAACTGGTTCTGTGATCCGACCACTTTATTCCAGGAAGTGAGACAAGTATTATGAATGGAAAGAGCATGAGTAGACAATCAAAAGATATATCAGAAACAACATAGATGAAAAATATATTGTATTTGCATGTAGACTGTGTAGCAAAATGAAACAATGTGGTGCATTGGGTCTGTATATGCGAGATGCTTCCTGAAAAAAATCATACGAACGGAACACAGAATAAAGTTGACCTAAAGAGAGTAAGATAATATCGCAAAGTATTCTGACGAATAATCGACCAATTCTGTCACCAATTAATCTTTACAAAATCTCTGGCTGGTTGGGGCTGGAAATACATAAATGTTCAGGTAATTGAGAACCCCAAGGGTTAAGGTCAGATAGTGTCACTGCCATCTTATCATAATATATTGCCCAAGAGGATGGTGTACTGGCAGTATTGGTAGAACTCGGATAAGATGCTTTGTGGCACATAGTTACGACCCTTTACGTTCTGAGTACAAATCCCACCGAGGTTTGATTTGCCTTTCATACTTATGGGGTCGATAAAATAAAGAACCATAAATGAACTGGGTTTGATTTAATCGACTTTCCCCTCCCCTTCAAATTGTTGGCCTTGTGCCTAAATCAGGAAAACATTATATTGCCCAAGACCTTCAAATATAAAAATTCAGCAATATACAACAAACTGTTGTCATTATATTGTCATGGGTCAATTAATATATAGCAAAGTCTGTTGATACCTTATATCTCTGATGGGAAGTCACACGGAAATAATGAATACTATTTTCAAAACTGGAGAACGTCAGATTAAATGCAGAGATAACGGACTCAATACAAATATTGGACTGGTATTTATTGCAAAGATTATTAGAATATTTTATTTTAAATGGTTACATTTACTCTTTTACAATAGTATTCAAACACACACACACACACACACACACACACACACACACACACACACACACACACACACACGCACGCACACGCACACATGCACACGCACACGCACACACACACACACATACAGACACACACACACATACGGCCTCACACACACATACACACACAGAAGCATATATATATATATATATATATACATATGCTCTGGGTTTTAAATCTATGAACAGAAGTATACCAACTGGATTTTCCTCTGAAATATTTCTCGTTATTCTGGATATAAAATGAATCACTGTCGAGGTTTAAATAAATATCTGAACGCCTTACTGGTGTTTTATCAACATTCATAAATACATACATATATATATATATATATATATATATATATATATATATATATATATACATAAGTGTGTGTGTGCGTGTATGTTTGTGTATGAAGATAGAAAATATAACACATGAAACCAACTGATCCGAATTGCAATCGATGCCCATTAGGTAACTGATAAATTTACTTAAATTTTTAATATTCATCATAAACGATTGGCAATACTCTAAACACTCGACGCCATGATTGTCCTGATGAACATTTTCATTAAATGTAATCAAAGTTAAAGAATAGATATCACTGAGACACACCTATATCTTTTAAAGCTTCACTAACTGGGAGTATTATTTTAAATATAAACAGTTTCCCCAGTGGAAAAAAATATATATCTAGTTGAAATATCGCCTGAATCTTTCTCATAATATTGAAACTGTAATGAAAAACTAAACCAATGAAAAAATATTTCCATTAGAGCAAGCAAAATACAGAAAGGAAAAAAGTATTAATCAAAAGCAATTTGTAAAGATTGCCTATATTGTCCTCATGACAAGTATTTCAATAAGTTTAACACTTGAATACTTTAGTGTATTTTATTGATTCACAAAATAACTGTAATAATAAAAAAGAAGAAATCGCATCTCTCCCTATTGAATTTCATTGGTTATCTCCAAACGACAAAGAAATAAAAGGGCTTCGAAAATATTCTATGTAATATACCTGAAGCACTGACTTATAGGAATATTGATATACATTAGAAAAATTTACGTATTCAACTATGTAGTAAATCAAAAACGTACACTTATGAATAAAAGAAATGCACAGATTCACCCTTACATACATGCATAAATATGCATGCACACTTACAAACACACACACACACACACACACACACACACACACACACACACACACACACACACACACACACACACACACACACATATATATAGCTACCTACATACGTTTATACATATGTGTATATCTATATCTATATATGTATATTCATTTATGGTTTGTGGTTCACCAATAGACAGAACTGGTCATTCTGTTTAGTTAACCATTATGTAATAGTAGATAAAGCATTCTACGTTATGCACCTCATCCATCGTTGATGTTAGAATCCTATGGCTAGTGCAAAACAGAGTTAAATATTAATTTGATTAAAACAACAGGAGGCCGCACTGGTGGTTTTCCTTTAAAGTTTTATAGTTGCAAAAAACAATGAATACATATTTCAATGACTTGGTTACGTAAGAACCAGGCGACATCATCATGTTTGGGTTACATAATTAGTTAATCAATAAAAGTAATTATAGCAAACCCAAACAGAGAATAGAGAAAATATTTTATTCGGAGTTGGCCCGCAAAATCGGTGTTATTGTTGCGACAGACCATCTCCGAATGAAATATTTCTCTATGACGAAAACTGGTGTATAATGATCTTCACCATAATAGGAAACCACTTACGACACATACAGAGTTCTCGCAATGTTCTCACATTTCTAAGTAACTTTTAAATAACTGGCTTCCATAATATTGATTTACATCTTTCTTAATCTATCGATTTCTTCTAGCCCCCTCATAATAATTATATATTTTATCGTTTGTTCGCGGGTTTTCGGTCAAATTGTCTTTGCTAGACCACTCAGATTATCTGCCCTTGATTTAGGGCACTCCTGTTTTTTTTTTTAATTTTTAATTTTTGAGTAAACATTTTCCAGATCATTTTCATCGATACAGATTCAACAAGTTGATCCGCTAGACTAGGGAAACGTATGTACATTGGCGGGGTTGTAGTAACTGGTTTTAATATATATATATATATATGGGTTGAAATATCCGAGACTTCTAGTAGAAAACTGAAGAGGGGACCTGTCCCTTGTTTGTGCTCTCCTTTTATTTCTAAATACACTATATTAAGTAACCACACATCACCTTGTTCATTCTCTCTCTCTCTCTCTCTCTCTCTCTCTCTCTCTCTCTCTCTCTCTCCATATATATATATATATATATATATATATATATATATATATATATATATATATATATATATTTATATATATATATATATATAGTAATCACTGCAAATGTGGTTGGTGTTATGAAGGGTATCCAGCTGTAGTAAGCGAGCCAATAATTACTTATGTCTTCATAGTTACACAGGCTGGAAAATAATATTTAATGATTAGAACGTTAAAATCTAAATTAAATAAACCATAATTAGGCATTTCTTGTATATTACCATTTACGTCATTAGTGATGTAATGTATTATGTATTAGAGACTCAGACATCTGTAATGATATTTTTCTACATAGGTTGTAATAAGAACAATTAGTTATAATTTGAATTATATATATTAGAACATCTCTGGAGGATTTTATTGAAATTTTAGAAATGTTTACATGACAAGATAATTATTGTCAATGAACAGAATTGAAATATATATTCTGCACGAAGAATTGATTTTATTAAAATCTACTTTGCATCTCAGCATAATTTCTAATAGCTATGCTCCTCTGCTTATATTTCGTCCAGACTACAACAATAGTTTAGTGTTCATATGTTATATATATATATGAATACATATATATACATACATATATAAATATATATATATATATATATATACATATACATATATATATATATATACATATACACTTTTTCATTATTCGAAACATATTTGGATTTTAAGGTTTAAACCTGTCCACGGAATGACCTCGGTATGACCTCGACGGTATGACCTCGAGGGCAGAGCTCAAGCCGTTTTGTAGTCCAGAAATAGCCGTTAAAACGGCTTGATCTCCTCTGCCGTCGGGGTCATACTTTTTCCTATATATATATATATATATATATATATATATATAATGCACAGTCTTGGGACCACTACTGTTTTCGGTGGCTCTCTCAGACATTCCCTCTGTAGTACATACAACAACATCCCTCTCTAGCTATGCTGATGACACTAAGGTAGCACAGGTAATAAAAAACCCGGCTGACGCTGCCCTTTTACAACAAGATCTGGATGCCATATACAAATGGACGGAAGACAACAACATGCAGTTTAATGCTGGCAAATTCCAAGCCCAACAATACAAACCTGCAACACAAATACAGCACAACAAAGTTACGCCGGACCAGGGGGCACAAATATCCCCGTGTTGAAATCGATACGAGACCTGGGTATAGACATGAGCGATGATGCATCTTTTTCCTCGCACATCATGAAAGTGGCGACAATGTGCAGACGACTCGCTGGCTTGATCTTGAGGACTTTACGGACAAGAGACCGAGACACCATGTTGACACTATGGAGGTCATTTGTCCTAAGCCGCCTGGACTATTGCTCCCAGTTATGGTCACCCCATAGTGTCATACCAACCATGCAGCTTGAGGCAATCCCGCGAAGCTACACCAAGAGGATTGCGACGATGAAAGAAATAAGCTACTGGGAGAGGCTAAACGAACTGAACCTCTACTCCTTGGAACGAAGAAGGGAGAGATACGCAGTGATCTACATGTGGAAAATCCTGGAGGTACTAGCAGCAAATTTTGGCATTGGCAGCTGGACCAACCGTGGAATAGGACGTCACTGTATGGTGCCAAAAGTCACATCTTCCACATCTAGAATAAGGAGCAGATATTGCAATAGCCTGGGGTTCAAGGGCCCTCAACTCTTCAACAAGCTGCCGAGGGATCTGAGAGATCTGCATTGTGTGGATGTGGATGTCTTCAAGAAACATCTCGACGCCTTGCTATCCAGGATCCCGGATGAGCCCACAGCAAGGCACGAGGGAAACCTAAGGGCAGCTGCAACGAACTCCCTATTACACAAGTGGCCAACCAATACAGGCTGGAGATAAAATGTGTAGCAACAGGGGCGGCGCTCCAGCATGGCCTCAGCCGGATGGCTGGAACATGTAAAAGAATAAAAGAGTAAATATATACAAATATATATATACATATATATATATATATATATATATATATATATATATTTACACACACACACACACACACACACACACACACACACACACACACACACACACACACACACACACACACACACACACACACATATATATACATATATACATATATATATATATTTATATACATATATATATATAAATAGTAATAATAATAAATTTGAAGACTAAAATCCCAAAAGGGCTCGATAAGGATAAATATATATCAAATATATATGAACCGTAGAGCAAATATTTATTAAAATAACAGATTAAAGTTTAAGCAAAGAATCGCTGCTTTCACCCTTAACGGGATCTTCTGAAACTAACAAAGTCAATCTGGGAACGCCGAAGTGAATATTTCAAAAAACGTTGCAACCGGCGGAAGACAGGAAGACGATACTTTGGTTCGTGGAAACGTTCCCTGGCAAAGAACGGGAAAAAACGAATATAATACGTCATTATTTGGAGCGGTGAAAAACAATTACACGCAGTGACAGAACCACCTTTATGGTATAAAAGAAGTCGTAGACAAATAATCTATTAGGTGGTTCATAGAGACGTTCTCAGGCAATGAACGGAAAAACTGAAGATAATACGTCATATGTGGAGCGGGGAGAACAATTGCACGCAAAGCCAAAACCACGTAAATGGTATAACTGAAGTCGTAGACTAAAATACTAACTAGGATACCGAATGATTCTCGGCTTCAGAGTTAAGAATACAGTAAATAAAATACAGAGGTAATTGAAATAAATACATACACGCTTCCATATACGTACATACACAAGCATACGCGAACACACTCACCATAGGTATACAAATATACGCACGTACCTCCCCCCCAAAAAAAAACCACAAGCACATACAGAACCCACTCAACGCCTGTGCCCGCACGCATACGAATGTATACACGAAACGCACATAAAAATATATATATTAATACATATATATGAGTGTGTGTGTGCGTGTATACATATAATTAAATAAACGTATATAAATAAATACGTATATAACAAGCGCACACACATACCTACATGTAAATACACATATGTTTGGAGACGAGCGTCAACCAAAACACGAAGTACACATATACACACACCCTACATACGTACGAACCCGCATACTCAGACAGACGCAAAACTCACGTATACCCATAACCAAAAGCACATGTACCAGAATATATAATATATACTCCATAACACATACAATCAAATATACGTGCGGGGAAGTATACGTACCTTCATAAAATATACAGGTAATATATACTTACCTATACAAATAAGTAATGGTATAAACATAACATATACTTAGCTACCACACCAAGACGTAAATATCCGCGCATAGTTCGTACTATCCGTTAGGGTATAATGTGGGGCTGTAATACAGGAAAGTTTTGTACAATTTATGTTTACAAGCCGAAATTGCCTCAGATTTTTTGTTTAAGAAGTGGTCTTTGGCGTAGAGTATCTCCAGGGTCTCAGCGGCGCAGAAGTCACATGGTCTTTTATTTCCGTTATACGATCTATCCCTAGCTAGGATCTCCCAGTGTAACTGATATCGGGTGTGTTTGTCTTTTAGACTCCAGATATAAGCTGAAAGTGACGTCATAATCCTTCTTAGAGGGTAACGAAAATCATGGGTATGCATGTAAAGACGCTGCTTGAATCAATTGGCGGTTAACCCTATGTAGGCCCTACGGAACGTGAGTGTTTCAACCTTACTTTTGTAGACCATGTTACTAGAGAGGCATTTCCCGGATAGGGGGCAATCAACCCGATTCCTACAATTACAGTTAGTACTAACTACAGGGTTGCACGTGTTCCTACAGTTAGGTAGTTTAGCTAAATTTGAAGCTGTGATGTATATATACATATATATATATTTATATACATATATATATATATACATATATATACATATATATATACACATATTTATATGTATATATATACACATACATATATATATTATATATATATACATATATACACACCACCACACACACATATGTATCCATCCATATATCTTCCTCACTCTCTCTTTATATATAAATAAATATATATATATTACATATATATATATATATATATATATATATATATATATATATATATATATGTAAGTGTGTATGTATACGTACATACATATATGTATACAGACGTACAGTAGCATGTATATATATATACATACAGGCACACATATATATATGCACGTATCAGTTTACCGAACATTTATTATAATGCTCGGTTTGTTCGTTTGTAAACAAACAGCCTGAATTACGCCGTACAGTGTTTAGGCAACGACGTCACCTTTTTGTTCAACACTGACACAGGAACGATGTACTAGTTTCAAGCTTATTAGCTATCGTCAGCACCGTATACCTTTCTGCCAGATGGTTGAACTGATACGTGCATATATATATATGTGCCTGTATGTATATATATACATGCTACTGTACCTCTGTATACATATATGTATGTACGTATACATACATACTTACATTTATGTAAGTGGCGTACTAAGAGTGAGAAATGAAATTTCGTTTCATTCTATTCCATTTATATATATATATATATATATCATAAAACATGTCTATAGAATGACAAGATAAAATATATACCATTTCCTCTCCCAATTAGCACAATTAACTATATAAAAATCGAATAGACTATGCTATAAGAATGAGGCTTCTATGAAGAAATCTTCAACAAATAACCGAAACTAGCCCTTCGCGTCGGCCGCAACGGAATATTTATCGAATATTTCGACACGTATATGTATATATATGTATATATATATATATGTAAACTTTTATATATATATATATATATATATATATATATATATATATATATATATATATATATATATATATATATATATTAATAATAGTAATAATAATAAATTTGAAGACGTTAAGGGTGAAAGCAGCGATTCTTTGCTGAAACTTTAATCTGTTATTTTAATATATATATATATATAAATGTCTGCGTGTGTGAGTGTCTGTGTGTGTCTGTGGGTGTGTATTTAAACATTAATGTCAAACCCATTGTTTTATTTTAGTATCCATCAACATTTATTTGTAATCGCTTAGCTATGCAGAACACAGATAGAGACCCAAGATAAGACGTGTGGCAATGAAGTGAAATTGTTCTCACTAGATCTAAATTATTTCCAAAAAGAATTTACATAAGTCTGTTTTACACATCAATGGAAGAAAAACAAACAATTCTAAACATTTACTGATCTAAACAAAATCAACATTAAATATTCATTAGCATTAACATTATTCTAAGAGGTCTGTTGTCGACCATTGGCATTATTTTGTTTTAGATTGTGACAATGGTTTAAGCAATCGAGATTAATTAAGTACTTGCAAATTAATTATGTCTTAATTAGGCTCATGGCCAATCAATGAAAATTGAAAATGGGATTGTCAAATGAAATGTCCCCACACCACACGCCAGTATAATGCATATTTGATTTATTGATATTTCTAAAGTCCGAAAGGCAGCGTCGGTTCTGGCAGGATTTTAGGTTCTAACGAGAAGGAAATAAATAATACATCACATAATCTATATATTATGATCCATTTTGCGGCGTGATTTGACATTTAAAAAAATTAAATTTAGGCTGATATCTGTTCCATATATAAACATATGTGCATGCGCGCGCGTTAGTGTATGTGTGTGTTTGTGTCATACACAAAACGCCAGCATTAACAGTTTTCCAAGAGATGGCAACATGAATGGATCTGTTATTTTATTCTAAAACATTTTTTCTGATTCCGCCATGCCCGTCTCTTCAATCTTTCTAATTTCTCATTCTTATTTCTGATGAAGGACTAGCCTCCAAAACTGTATGACCTTCTTCCTGCTAGTTCAAACTTTAAACTAATATATTCCTACTGTATAGATCACCGATTGTGTGGTTATTTCTGTTTAACTTTTACACACACACACACATATATATATGTATGAATATATATATATATATGTGTGTGTGTGTGTGTATATATATATATATATATATGTGTGTGTGTGTGTCTGTGTGTATGTGTGTATGTGTGTGTGTGTGTGTGTGTGTGTGTGTGTGTGTATAATTAGGAGACGAACCAAGTCGAATAGAATGGACATAGTTTTGGCCATTTGTCCTCTCACTCACTGGACAACTAAGTTCAAATTATTATAATCCGACCGAACCCACCTAGCTGGCCAGAGTGCACACTTCTATTAATCAGTGAGGAAGACGACTTTGTGTTGGTAAGCCGATACGGTACCCGGCTGCTATAAAAGTTTCCATGGTTCCAAACTACCAGCCATGCACCAAACATAAAACACACCCACATACATATATATATATGTATATATATATGTATATATATATATATATATATATATATATATATATATATATATATATATATATATATATATATATTTATATATATAAATCAGAATAGATGCAGTAAAAACCAGTTAAGACATTTACTCAATAGCAAGCTCAATACTTGGGATATTAGAGCGGGTAATATGAAGGATTCAGGACCCCGACTGCTGAGCTCCTGCCGTTTCAAGCGCTAGATTGAGTTTGGATGTAGCCGTCGAAACGGCAGAAGCTCAGCCATTGGAGTCCTGAATCCTTCATATATATTATATATATGACTAGCAGAATGGCCCGGCGTTACTCGGGATTTGCTCTAGGGTTCTTATATATTTGATATATATTTATCCTTATCGAGCCTCGTGAAATAAATACGTTTGTTTATATTTTGTTATTGTGTATGCAAAAATATCTGTACACGAATATATAATTATATATATAAATATTAAAATAACATTAAAGTTTAAGCAAAGAATCACTGCTTTCACACTTAACGGGATCTTCTGAAACTAAAAACATCAATCTGTGAACGCAGAACATGAATCGCTGCTTTCACCCTTAACGGGATCTTCTAGCTAAAAGCAGTATGAAGTACACTAAGCAGTATGAAGTACACAAAGCACTATGAAGTACACTAAGACTAACGATGTAATCGGTGGCCTTGTTTGTTTATATTTTGTTTTTGTGTATGTAAAAATATCTGTACACGAATATCTATATTAAAATAACATATTAATGTTTAAGAAAAGAATCGCTGCTTTCAACCTTAACGCGATCTTCTGAAATTAAAAAAATCAATCTGTGAACGCAGATGTAAATATTTCGAAAAACGTTGCAACCGAAGGAAATCAGGAAGACGATACTTTGATTCGTGAATACGTTTCCTGGCATAAGAATATATACACACACACACTATATATATACATATATACACAGACACACTGATCACGTCATAATGTCATAATTGTTTCTACTTTAGGCACAAGGCCAGCAATTACCCAGTACATTACTGGTACTTTATTTTATCGACCCCTTAAGGATGAAAGGCAAAGTTAACCTCGGCGGGATTTGAACTCAGACCGAAAATGGACGTAACTATGCTAGAAAACATGGCGTCCAATCCTCTACCGATACTGCCAATTCACCGCCCTAATTCACGTCATAATGTCATAATGCAGACAGCCAGCATACAGACAGATATTATGAATGCGCGACGTCAAATCTATGTATCTATCTAAAATGAAAAAGACTAAGAGAAAGAGCAAGAGAACGCTAAATCGTTTAATGTTTAAGAAAAGAATTAGGGCATTGAAATTTAGAATTTTTCTTTGCTCAGAACACTCAATAGGAGCATAAGTATTACATGTGTAAAGTTTGAAAAAAGAAACGGTTCGGTAGTTCTCGAGTTTTAGGGAAACAGATACACAGACATTCTTTGTTTTATATATATAGATAAATATGCTGGGTCCGTCAACTCTTTATTATTATTATCTGCCAACTAGTGGACTATTGAGAGTAAGTTAAACATTTTTTCATTTTTTATTGTGTTTTTGTTTTGATATACGCTCTATTTCCTGCTATTAATTTTATCTCTCACTCTTTTAAGTTGTGAAATAGACTGGTTCTCTACGCACGCGGCTGACGCATTTCAGCTCGCTACTATATTGCTCTATAATGGATAATCACATTTAAAGTCCGTTAAAGGTTCTTGGCACTACCATTGTTACCATCGCTTTCCTCTAGCCATGGGACTTGGGGACATGAGCCGAATGTTACAATTCTATTATACATCGATGTGGACTGCTATTTCTAATAGCCATCTTTTCACCTCTTAATAATTTGTGTGTGAGACACGTTGACTGAGACTTTTGACGGGAACGAAAAGATTGGTTTTCTAGTCTCCCGCCACCACGTAACATTTGTAAACCGGTGGCTAGTCGAGAGGTTGAGTCGTATCGGGTGCCAGTGGCTAATCGCTTTACCGTGTCGGTTGTCGCAAACAGTCATTACCGGCATGGGCTGGTGTTTGGATTCTGTCGATCGATTGGTTATTGATTAGGCGATACCCGCTGATGAAGCCGCATAATCATTAGTGCACCCGTTTGACGTGTGTTGTATTGAAGCGAATAACTATGTGTATACTCTGGGAATGTATCTTACATTGCCTATGGAGTACGCTGAGATAGAACCGGTCCTGGCATTGATAAATATGCTGGGTCCATCAACACATTATATATATATATGCAAGCGTCGATAATTCTTATCATACATTTTAGTGTATCCGTATAAATATGTTTTAAAACATCTATTTGGCAATGTATGAATTGTGACATCCACTTCTTTAGAAATATGACAGATACATGGAGTTACTCAGCCAGCTATACACCTAAATTACTAATGTGTGCTCTTATTCCAACCTAAGAAAATAGTGTATTTTTTCTTCCAACCGTAATCTCTGAACTGCAGAGATTATAAATGATATCCATGTAATTTACTTTAATTGTAATTATATGAACCTTCCACTATTATATAAATTGCAAACTATCGCATGCTAATCATCTTTGTATTAACATCACTGATGCTTTATTACACTCTCCATAGACAAAACAGTTTATTAATGATGTATTTAAAACTAGCTGTAAAGACTACCTACCCTTGATTGTGACAGATAATACAGGTTCACATGTTAATCTCATCTGTCTTGTGTTGCTACATTAATTACCAGTAATATAAAAGATGGTGTATTCAAATGATTCAATCAAAACTTCTAGCAAAGTGTCGTATTCTGACTAGCAAATATCTACTAACACATTAGCCTTGTGTATTTGTCTGTCATGCACTAGAGATGACTGAGGAAGGAAGGTGTGATTATGTCGACTGAGGAAGGAAGTGGTGATTACATCGACTGAGGAATGTGGAAGTGGTGATTATGTTGACTGAGGAAGGAAGGGGTGGTTAATACACACACATCTATGTGATGACTGAGGGAGGTGGGTTGTAAACTATAGAAGTCCAGCATTCTAAGATTCATCACAGCTGTGCCTTTGTACGTTTGTATCACTTGTGTGAGCCTATATTATGTATAGATATTACAGTTAGCTGTCATTTTTTAATGGCCGAAGGCCAGCTAGTAAATCAATATTTTTCTAAGCGAAAAGTAACAGTAAAAAAATAATACAGTAGTGAACTGGACTAAACAAACAGTATTGAATCACACGAAACCCCTATTGGTATTTAGTCACGTCACCTCACTTTCTGTGTTGATGATATAAGTATCGTCACGTATCGGCGTCGTTCTGTTTGACTACATCCTTTCCTTTAAAATATGTGGGATTTATAGAGTTAACCATCAATATGTTCGAAACTGGAAATATGTATTAGTCTATACATGTGTATTACAGTTGATTAAATATGTTCCAGTGTTGCGGGGCTAGATTCTAAGAGAAAGGAATTTAATGTGATAGAGTTAGACGCCAACATGTTCTATCCTTGACAAATCTTATTCTGTCAAATAGGGACGTTAGCATCTAATCTAAGGAAGGAAGCTCATGCGAAAGAATTGTTGATGCAGCGTGAATCACGGAAACTACTTCGCCTTTTTGTGTGCGGAGCTCAGCTGAGATAAGACATTCAGACAAAGGTGTAGCATTTGCCTCCTCCCACTTTCGCTTCCGTTCATTCATTAGTTTTGGTATTTTAGTCCTGTTACTGAACTTGTATAGTGTATGTATTTGGATTCCAGCTAATTATTGCTGTTCCGTGATCTAACAGAAAAAAATGGCAATTAATTTCGATCCCAGTGGATATAATTATATCACATTTACATTGACAATAATCTTTTGAATATTTTTCTTTCAATCTATCACTTACTCTTTTACAACCAGCATTAAACAAGTACTTTCTTTGCAATAATTACATTACTATTCCACTGAAACCGTGTCTGTTATTTGACATCATGTGCTAGTGTCGACTTGGCTGGTAAGGACATATCACACAACTGCCAATCGACAGGGATTCGAAACCTGTCAAAAAAAGGACGATGTATTGATAGATGCAACTGAAGGTAATTATTTAGACTCAAATCGCAGGTGCTTCTAAATCGAAGTAATTAGGTTAGTGTATTGCTTACAGTTTTGTTTCCGTTTACTGCTATTTCAGTTTGTTACTTTCTAGATGTTTATAGTTAGCATAATTGAATGATTTTCCATGATCTGAGATCTTTGTTGGTCTCGTGACAATATGTTAGCTTGAATTATAATTTTGTGGACATTAAAATTCCTCTCAGGTAAATGTTTAATATGTATAACTTACGTTATTAACATAAATTTCGTTCTCTCTAACACACACGTACATACAGTTCAGCATTGTAAATCTCCACCATAATTGACATTCAGTTAGCCACATTGAAATTCAAGCCAGTAAAATTTCGAAAACGTTTGAAAATTTAATTCTAATACAATACAGTAAAAGATCATAAACTTTAGACATATCGCATTATTAACTAATTATTTGTGAAACAAAAACCTTGAATATTGGTGTGCTTGTTAAAATCAAATAAAGTTCCTCTGTGAGCAGTAGGTTGATACAATCAATTCTAGATACAGCTACTTTACGTTGGAAAACCTGAACATGAAACATTGAAAGAGATGACATTGGTATGCTGATATATTTTAATGCTTATTCCTTCTGTGTTTGCCAGACTCATTATCGGCATTGTATCAAAGCTTTAAATATCTGATGTACACAATATAGAGTATATTTCACTATTCTCTTGGTTAGAAGCAGAGTTTATATGGAATATCATAACCGAGATACTGGCACCTATATGAATGAATCCCTAAAATACAATGTGACAACTTTCTTTCATCACAGATCAGAAGGCATATTATGGTAGGTGAATTTTTTTTATTTGATATATTTATTATCATATCTCCCATCATTAACAAACCAAGAGTATGATGAGCTTTTGATTACAGAGTTGGGCAGGCCAGATCGATACGGATCAACCCTTGAGGTGATCAATAGCGAAACGCGTGTCACCTAAATCATAATATTCACTTCTCTTAAAATTTTCAAATGTCAATACTTTTATGATATTTTCAAATGTCAATACCGTTTATGATATTTTCTGTTACTAATTTTCTCCTTTTTCGTTTTCATTACATTTCACCGTAATGGAGTTTATATATAATATCGTCTTTTTTAATTGTATCATGGATTACTTTACTTACAGAAGAGAGTGTAACAGACTCTCTTCAATTTCTGTGCATATTCTCAATTACAATTTTATTTGGCATATCATATCTACATGCATATATATTTGCATATAATATCAGTATGCACACTACACATGCTAGCAGAAAACCACCCGAAGGGTTGTTTTTCTGTTAGTAAATTTAATGATGATATTCTGACACCTCGTTCCTATTTAATTAACATATATATTTATTAACATATATATTTCTGCAATTACCACAAATACCTTGGGAATGTAATATGGCAATGTTTTCTTGGGGAATATTTCTGTTCGGTTACTTAGTTTTAAAACTGATCTGATATTCAATAATGTTCATGACTAAATACCAAAAGACATTACATATGGCGAACTACCGATTCTGGAAATCATGTACATTTACAGCAATCAGTATAACTATCAAAATTACTACCACAACAGATATTAAATTTATGATGATGTCTGTAAATATACACAGTATTATTTTTGTATGAATTGATCGATAAAGAGCATCACCTATCGATATGACAAGGATATAGAAAGGTCATGAAAAGACTATTCATCACAGCTCTATACATGCAATGATAATATATTATAATTGAATTATTATAGTTGACATTTGACAGAAATCTGAAAAGAATAATAAAGTTGTATTAATATAATTATACAATTTTGTAAAATATTTATTTAATGGTGTGGTTTCGTGATGTAATCCGAAATGAATAAAAAAAAAACTTTAGCCAAAGCATGTGTATTGTATACATTGCGTACGTGTGTGTTTATGTATGCACACAAACACATACAAACTCACAAACACACGCACAAACAAACACACACCACACAAACCCCTCCCCATATATATATATATATATATATATATATATATATATATATATATATATATATAGGGAGTGTAAAATTCCCGAGATAAACTCATATTCAGAGTGCTGATATTAATGGCTCTTCTGCAGAACAAAACTGTATTCTTTATATCTTTATGTTGTGTCTCAGAGACAGCCTATCCATCATCCATTGGCCCTCCCTGTGGCTCTAAACCAGCTGAGTATATATAAATATATAATATAGAAAGGGCTTCTACAGGACTAGAACTGTTTCTTTCGGGAGAAATCCTGATGATTTCTCCTGAATGAAACAGTTCTAGTCCTGTTGAAGCCTTTTCTTTATTAAATATTTATACTCTGTATATACTCGATTAAACCCGGGATAAACACACATATATATATATATATATATATATATATATATATATATATATATATATATATATATATATATATATATATATTTGGAGAGGGGGCTGTACTGTGTGTATGCATGTGTGTTTGTGTATGAACAAATGTTATTAATTTGTTTCTGTTGCCATACTAGAAAGGAGAGTGTTAAATATCTATCATATTTACATAACATTTTTGTAGTTCCAGCAATATCTATGCTTAGCCTCTGTAATGAATCTAGTTTGAACATTTCTGGATGCAATGTTACTTTAGAAAATCACTAACGTTACTATATTCAATCTACATAACCCACAATATAATTATTTCTGTGTTGACAGAGAACAGACATTATACACTTAATGTTTCCTGTGTATTCACACAAATGACTGTGAGTTGACAGAATTGCTAGTTATTCAGTCACAATATTTTGTGTTATATCTTTGCTTACTATATCTTGCTGATTGCACCTCCGAATTCCATCCTTTGCAGGAAGTAGGGTCGATTATATGAAATACCAGTGGAAGGTACAGTCAAGGTTTGACATAATTGTTAGATGTTTGTGCAAGATGTGTTGGTGCGTTGATGCCAGTCTTTCATATTCTGAAGTCAAATCCCGCAGTATTCTACTTAGGATCTTAATGCTATAGCCTAACCATTACATTCTAATGCAAGTATTCAGACTCAGCTTAAGTATTCTTTCCATCCTCCATTCTACCAGTCTTGGAGGCCATGGGAATGATCAGCTTTACTGCTCATTAAAGGAGAATGAAAATGCAATCAATCAGCTAAGTAGCATGGGCACTGTGGTGCTTTAGAGCATGCCATTTGCTTGCAGTGTTGAGTATATTTTGTTTTTATATATATATTGTAAAATGTGAAATTTTTAATCTTTGTCACTGAAGTGAATTTGTGTCAAACTAGTGAAATGGAGCAGAGACAATAATTATCCAATTACCACGAGACCAATAAAGAATAATCAACACTGTTGCAGGTTTTACATAGTACTACAGAGAATGTGGGAAAAGTTCTGATGTTTTCAAACTCCTCCTTGTCCTATGCTTCATATTTTCCTTCCATATATTTGGATTTAATATAATAAAAAATCAATAACTGATATTTACTTTACAAATGATACATTAGTTTTACAAATTGTAATGAAATAATATTCACTCTTTACTATCAGAGATTTGTGAAGTCATGACACGAGATCATATCATGTAACGCAGTAGTAATTGATTGTTTGATGATAAAACTGTGATCTGCAGCAACCAATGAGAAAGCCCATGCGTGTTCTTTCCACCTGCTAGAAATTGCAACTAAATCACTCCGTAATGCTTTGAACAAAGGAATATCGTGTTCTCCCCCATATCCCTAAAAGACAATGTGATGTTGGCTGGAATGATTTATGCTGTAGCACGTCTCGGTCAACCTTTAACTTGTTCTGTGAACTTATAGGTTTAACACGTGTAGTGTTTATAAATAATTTAGTACTGTGACTAGAGACTGTATTGGGTTTGCATTTCTGCAGTAACCTTCAATTATAGGCATAATTACCGACATTAAGCTGACGTCCTTTCTAAGGGGTGTTTTATCATTTATCCGCTTAATTCCATAGTAGATGAAGGTAATCATTGACAACATAGGTTGTAGAAATCAGGAAAGAAAATTCAGAAAAATTCTGGAACATATTTCTTTTTAAATTTGACAACTATGTTACAGCCTCCTTCAGTTTTATTTGAAATTTTACAAACTCTATTTCGCTTTCATGTGTGTAGCAGTCAGCGTTGCTTGTAAACTACACCAGTTCGGCGATGTTTGCTGTAAAACGACATTTGCAAAGTCATAAAAGTCTCTACGAAGTCCATTAATCAATATTTATTCCCCAGTTTAAACTGCTATGCTGTCATCTTGTGTAATGACAAATTAAAACAGAATCTTTACATGTTTTAAATGAAAAATAAATTGGGATTCATTGTTCGAAGTTTGAAATGTTTCACCACAAAAATCTTATTAAATAATAAACTGACATAAAATAAATCAAACTAATGTATGAGTCACCAGATTTCGCTTCTTTGTTTTTCCTTAACCTATAAGCAATAGAGAGTTCATTAATATGATTTTACAAAAAAAATCTCGACAGACCTCTATAATGGAAGGTCAAGAAGACTATGAGGCAATAAATTGCAGTCTAATATAGTGTGATGACGGAAATTACAGCTAAACAAACATATTTTCACCAAGATTATATACATTTTCTATGATGTTTACAGTATTTAGATTATTCATCTTTTTTCTCACCAGTAGAAATGTAACATGATTTGTTATCATTAGGAATATCAAAGAAGATGCAGAGGACTAGTGAATAAGGAAGGAAAGTGTAAAACATGGTGGTTATTTCTGTATAAATACAAAACAGATTTATTTTATATCATCAGTGTGTTGTGTTAAATCAATATTTTTGAAGTAACTACTACAGTTATAGATTATATAATATTTCAGACATGCACACACCAACGCAGGCACAGATACACATATATAGAAACAAACAAACACACATACATACATACACACAATCATACATACCAACATACATACACACATAAATACCTACATATATACATACATACATACACACAATCATACATAGAAACATAAAAACCTACATATATACATACATACGTATATATTTATACATACTTACATACACACACAAACATACTTGCTTACTTACATACATAATAAATACATATACACATGCACAAACATATTTAATTGCATACATACATATATAAATACATCCATGCACACACACACATACTTGCTTACATACATAATACATACATACATGTTCACACACACACCACACACATACATACAAACATACATACCTACATACATACATCTATATATACATACACACACGATGACTGTTCCCATGATTTCAAATGCCCCCTCCCCCCATATAAGTTGCCTCTTCAATTCTCTTTTACACTTCAAACTTACCAGCAAACAGCTGATCTTTAGTTCCATTCATCATAATGATGTTGCAGCTTTTAATATTCCTACATTTTCACATTCATAGCTATTGGTATCAATACTGTGAATGGTAAACTCTTCAAATCACTTCACAAGTCTATTGAATAGAGTTAAAATACAGGATTAATTGCTCTCCTTTGTGAACTGAGTTCATATAAGCGATACAAATAGCGTGATACATGGCAGATATATATGAGCTCCTTCAGTTATGCTATCTCTTTCACTTATATCATTTGCAATATATTGCCAATCCACCAAAGACAACTGGAGTCTTCTTAGGGAGGATTTTAACCAGTCATTATAACTGAATTTTGGTTTGTGGGAGATGTGAGTCGTCTATACAACATAAAATATACCCCCAAAAAAAAAAAAATTACCACACTAATGCATACAGCTATTCAACGATCGCGGAGTCGATATACGGCAACTCAACTCTTTCAAAGACCTCAGTGTATGTAAGCTTCATTTAATGCAAAGAGTATTTCACATTCCTGTAATTTTCCTTATATTTATTGTTGGACTATGTGTGAAAAAACTATTGGCAGAGACAACAGGATGCACACTTTCTATATGGAAACTTCGTTTACCATTTAAACGCTATTTTCGGACAAAAGCTGCTTTTCAAGATTTGACAGAAATATTAATATATCTTCAATACAGAAGAAAGTGTTAATATTAAGGCCACCATTGCCTGTAAATATTCTGTCCAAGTGCACAATCAAGGGAATTACCAGCAAGGATTTTCCTTCAATACTAATAGAAAGATTGACACAAGTCTAGTTAGGGCTAGGTTCATAACATGACTACAAATGTATGGGGGGGGGGGGGCATTATATCAAATCCGAGGGTTTTGCTGGTGTGTGAGAAGTGGTCTCTGAAACCTTACTTACGTATCTGTATGTGTCATTATGTTGCAATCGTCTACATTTATATCTCAACATAATTTGAATATCCTGCCTAAAAGATATTCCATAAGTCAACATGTAGATATTTTGCAGGTCATTACATAGAAACACATATTTCTATTTTGTTGTTGTTATTGTTTAATGTTAATTCAACGTATGTCTTACCTAACTTTGTTCTAATCTTGATACCCATGAGTCTATACATTGGCAATATATCCGTGGTTTCTAAAGGCTGGGGGATTTAATTTGCGAGACTTGCCCGCTGTCTTTAACAGTCAGAGCGACCACAAAGAATATCCATCTGTGACTCGTGTGGCTGTGTGTGTGTCTGTATATATGTATGTTTCAGTGTGTATGTGTGTAATTGCAATGCCAGTGCAGATGTGTCAGGTGGGTTAAAGACCTATGTTTAAGAGAAATGATAGAGTTGAGAAACAGTTTCATACCCTTTGAAATGTATGATATAGAAGTTTTAGTGGAAAATACGTTAGAAAAGTCGCCCTGCAACATGTTTAACAAGTAAATGCAATCACCGTATCATTGCAATGAAAGCAATATGAGGAAAATAAAATGTTATTTATGAGAGAAACTAAATATGATTTACTATGGAAACTGAAGTTTCTGGTTGAATGGAGGTTATTTAGAGACAAAACTGTAAAAATGCCAGGAGCTGAACGTAAAACTGTCGAAAGATTTTAAATGTCCATCCCAATTTTTTCTTATTCTTAGAATAGACAATAAAAAATAAAATATTACAGTAAATAAAACTAAACATTGTATATCACTTCAGTAGGTTTCTATTAACACTTAACCACAATACAGTGAATAAAACAACAATGCACGTCGTATGAAAACATTTATAATTAGGAGGAAGGCATTTATGTTAAGTTATGTTTTTGACACAATACATTTTCTATTTAGTTGCATGCAGTGTATTGGGATGGAAAGATAGAAGGAAGCAGGAGAGGAGGAGAGAGAAGGAGGAGAGGAGGTGAAAGAAGGGGGAAATGAGGGCGAGAGGGGGGAGGGTAGGAAGAAATAGATAGAGAGATAGGCGTGTCGAGAGACACATGGAGAATCATTTCGCTGTGGTGGTTGATAGCTAGATCAATTGAATGCTTAGACTAATTACCAGAATATATGCTAATATAAGGTGAGGAAGACGTGTATATAGAGTTGAGTCGACAAACCTGAATGGTTAGGAAGTTCGGTTTACAAGCATAACATCTTATGTTCGATCCCATTGCATGGCATCTTTGGCATATGCCATTTACAATAAGCTCATATGGATCCAAGTATTTTTGAATGACACTGGGTAGAGAGAACCTGTTTTGGAAGCTGATCAGAAGAAATGTACCTGTAATACAATATGACATTTCAAATCACCCTGAGATTTATCTTAAAGATACACCTATCTGTGGTATACTCAAACATTTACAAATTAATTTCTCGAACACTGGAGGAACACCCATTGTTAAAGTATAATACATACATACTTACTTAATACTTACATTTATGCATACATACATGCATTTACGCATACATACATGCACACATATGCATTTATCTAGGGGATGGTGTCTAAATTTCAATGAAAGTGACTTTTTTCTATGTTAGAAACTGGCTCTCTCTCTATTGATTAACATTTACAAGATAATATAACCAGAAGGACCTGCATAAACACATACATACATAATGTGTATTATGGATTTGTTTAAGTGCGATAGAAGATTGCTTTGACCATTCAATTGTTTGTTTGATAATATTATTGCTGACAATATTATAAGTAATATATATATATATGATGGCTGCAAACTGTGCTAAGAGTATTGCAATCGCTTTTCAGATTATAGAGTTTGGTGTACTTTTAGGCTACGGCCAGCCACACCAACTTGTAACATATCCTGATAAAGCAATGCCTATGCTATATATATATATATATATATATATATATATATATATATATATCATGGACGTTAAACGATGATGATGATATATATATATTATTACTACAGATTAAAATTAAGCAAAGGATCGCTGCTTTTTCTTCGGGTTTTGGTCCTAGCCCTTTTTGGATTTTTGTCTTCTTAATTATTATTACCATATATATATACTAATTATTATTACTATATATATATATATACACTAATTATTATTACTATATGTATAAATATAAATATATATATATATATACATATTGACTTTGTTAGTTTCAGAAGATCCCGTTAAGGGTGAAAGCAGCGATTCTTTGCTTAAACTTTAATCTGTTATTTTAATAAATAAATATATATATATATATATATATATATATATATATATATATATATATATATATATATATATATATAAATGAGAGGTATAGAGATTGTTTTAGCAAGAAGCTAACGGCATTCTATAACATATATGCGACTATAACGTCAAGATGGGAAAAGTAGTTAACGAAAGATTTAGGAAAAATAACTCAAACTCATCTCAAAAGAGAATCAGGATATAAATTCATCCACAGAATTTAGTAAAATCCAGGGAAAATCTATAGACCTTTAACTCATGATAAAATAAAGTTTGAAACTATATATATATAGAGAGAGAGAGATAGACAGATACGTGGTCTCTAATGTAATAAGCATTATATAGTTTCCTAGATTTATTCCTTGGATTTGCAATTTTTCTGGACAATTTCTTACACAACTCGCATTACTGGGAAAGTTTCTTGAACATAAGCCGAATGTGAACCTTTGTTATTTGTAGTTGAACATTTGCTCCGTTATCTTTGGTACTTTCCTCACTATACATATATCATTTGGTGTATTATATTTCTATAGATTTGTGTCACTGTAACAGACTGGCATTTCGAATTGTATTTCTTGAATATGTAAGGGATGAAATATCTTATTCATTATTTCATTTCTGCATTTAATATATTTGCTAAACTGGTCACACATTATATTGTTAGAGCATAACAAATAGAAGAATAGATACAATAAACGTGAGCTTAGTAAAGTTGGTGGTCTTGAAATTAAATCTATACATTAGAGTCTCTCAGTGATAGGTTGAACATGTCAGTTGGATATACCCTTTACACAACTAATGAATATATGTTGTTGTCAAGTAATTCTTACCACAGACTACTGCTATATACAGTTAATGAATATGTTGTTGATTTGCACTGTTTATCACAGATTTAATGGATTGTCGAAATGATTTCTTAGAATGAATGTTGCTCTAATACAAAGTTGTACATTAACAAGTTGTATAGTTAAAATCTTTGTTTCATGACTGTGTGGATTTTGTTTGAATCCAGCTTCCGTACACTTTTGATAAGTGTCGTCAATCATATTGCTGTGTGTCACATATAGTGTACAGGAAACATATAGAAGCATACTTGAGATATTGCTATTGTTTTTAGTAGACTTAACTAATCACATCCTTTATTAATACCAACTGGGACTTGTGTGTGCTTAGCAGAATGTTAACTGTTATTGGAATTCTGATGAAATGTCCTTTCTGACAATAAATTCCACCCATCTTTTCAATAGACTTACAATGCATGAAAATAACATGGTGCTACTCGTCTTCATATTTCTAAGTCATATAAAGATGTTGTTAACCAAAGAATTGTGCGTGACTCGCAGTAGACACTGCTTTTGCAGAAACACATCGAATCACCTACTCTCTAGAGGTAATCCATTTTCTGATTACATAGCATGGTGAATGACTGCGTTGGATTGGCAGTATCGGTGGAGGGTCGGACGCTATGCTTTCCAGCATAGTTACGTCCCTTTACGATCTGAGTTCAAATGCTGCCGAGGTTGACTTTGCCTTTCATCCTTACGGGGTCGATAAAATAAAGTAGCAGTAATGCACCTAGTAATTGCTGGCCTTGTGCCTAAAGTAGAAACAATTATTAGTTCTAACCACATTCACGTAACCATTCTTTGTTTCGGTTTCAGATCTTTTCATTGTACATGTCTTGATGGTCTTTAAAATATTGTTTTTAAATAGTTGTCCCTTATCCCATGTGACTATGTCATCAATAAATTTTAATTGAAATTGAGTTGTGCCGAATTATTGGTATATTTACTGAAGATAACATTATATATATATATATATATATATATATATATATATATATATATATATATATATATATGTTGTTAATAAAGCATATATTGGGTGGAGGTGAATAGTTATGATATTGTTCTGCAACATCTGGCTAATGTTTTTAGTTTTTATCCTATTCTCGCCGATATCATATTTATCGTATATTTTTAATGCATAAGATATTTTCTAAACATTATCCCTGGACAAATTCCATCTCTAATATTATTTTGAGACAGCTTACTGTGTCATGAACTTGATGGGCAATCCGATACAGGATAGATTGATGGCGCTAATATTCTGCTTGAATTACTGAGCAATAAAATCTAACATATTCGAAATAGCAATACATTATATATATATATATATATATATATATATATATATATATATATATATATATATATATATATATAATATTAAAAAATGGAAACTATATTTATAAAACCATATTTATTTCATTATACATATTTCAAGGACACCAAGTTAAATTATGGTGTGCTTTCATCAGATAAAATATAATATAGATTAGCTTTATAAATAAATATTGACATACACTTAAAGAATGCAACCATTACTGTTGGGAGCTCCCGGATAGTGGAGTTGTAGCCTTAATTATATTATTGGATATTTTTAAAATAAGCCGTTGGGTTACGGAGAAAGAGAAATATAGAGAAGGAGAGAGAGAGAAAGAGCAGAACAACAGAGAGAGAAAAAATATATAGAGAGAGAAGAGACAGAGAAATGAAAAAGATAGAGAGAGAGAGAGGAGACAGAGAAAGGAGAGAGAACTAAAACTCCAAGTCATATCATGTTGAGTTATCTTAACAATTGAGTTATGTTGAGTTATCTTAATCTCAATTGTTAAGATAACTCAACATGATATGACTTGGAGTTTTAATTCTCTCTCCTTTCTCTGTCTCCTCTCTCTCTTTATCTTTTTCTTGTCTCTGTCTCCCCTCCCTCTCTATATTTTTTTCTCTCTCTGTTGTTCTGCTCTTTCTCTCTCTCTCCTTCTCTATCTTTCTCTTTCTCCGTATCCCAACGGCTTATTTTAAAAATATCCAATAATATAATTAAAGCTACAACTCCACTATCCGGGAGCTTCCAACAGTAATGGTTGCATTCTTTAAGTGTATGTCAATATTTATTTATAAAACTGATCTATATTATATTTTATCTGATGAAAGCACACCATAATTTAACTTGGTGTCCTTGAAATATGTATAATGAAATAAATATGGTTTTATAAATATAGTTTCCATTTTTTAATATCGTATTTTTACTCCAAATATTTGTTGAGTGCTTTATATCAGTTATACAAATATTTGCTTGTTGTATCCCAACAATTTAAATAGAACTTTACATATATATATATATATATATATATATATATATATATATATATATATATACTTTTGTATTTGTTTAGCAAAACAAGATATCTTATCTGGAAAGGTGGGTGTACTGAAACAGATATCTTTATAATTTGGGAGGATTATGCTGCGAATAAAAACACATGTACCTATTTGTTTTTACTTTAATTTATTATAAATTTCCAGTTAGTTAGTGACAATAAACAAATAAACAGCCATCCGGTTATTAAACTAACCAACTGGAAATGTATAATACATTGAAGTGAAAACCAATAGTTGCTTGAGTTTTTCTTGACTGCATGACCCTGCCAAGGTGTAACAATATGTATAAAAAGGAATGATTGACTTTCGTCAAATCGGACCGAGGAAACAATGTTTCCATTGGTCTTTCCAGTTGCTAATACTATCTATCGGTCGCAACTCCAGATAGTATGGTAGTATGGAAAAACGTGAAATAAAGTGTCTTGCTCAAAGACATAACGCATTGCCTGGTCGAGGAATCAGCCACACGCCTTCACAACATATATATATATATATATATATATATATAAAACATACACTAAATTGTACTTTTAAAATACACTACTAACTAAAAATAAACAACTTCTTAGCACCAATTGTCAAGAATATATGAAATCCACCATGATTTCTGTACTACTTTCACAGCAGCAATTACAAGAGACACTAAAGTAAATTAAATGAAATCATAAAACCCTGAAGATCCTGAGATCTTGTTGAACTTGATAAATTAATTTTGCTAATCACTGAATGGAATATTGCTTCTGTTAGTGGTTTGAAGTTATCAACATCGAGGAGTAGATTATGCTTCGCAAAAGAACTTAATACACTAGAAGAATATCCGGTGTCGTCAAGACGGTTAATATAGATCAGACAGTCCCCAACACACTACATAACTCAATTAAAATTCATTTTTGCTTGATTAATCTTTTTTTAGCACTGTCTCTTGACCTCTCTCAATAATTTTGTCTAAACGCTAAAACATATTTCTCCTTCGGCTTGGAATTTCAAATAATAGACATTTTCAGCTCAATTCATACACATACATAAACACACATATAGATATACATATGTGTGTGTGTGTGTATATATATATATATATATATAAAGACTTTTTGTACTTCTGTTTTTTCGTCTCCTTGAACTATATATGTATATGTGAGTGTGAGTGTGTGTATGTGTGTTTATGAGAGAGAGAGAGAGAGAGAGAGAGAGAGAGAGAGAGAGAGAGAGAGAGAGAGAGAGAGAGAGAGAGAGAGAGAGAGAGAGAGAGAGAGTGTATGTTTGTCCACTTGTATGTATGTGTCTTTGTAATTAATAGGAAGCATTGTGAGATATGTAGTAAAAAATCGATAATTTAAAAAGAAAACCCGTTACAATGCGGTAGAAAACTATGACAAGCAAATAATGACAAATGAAGCAATGTAATGTTTTACCGTGTATTTTGGCATGATATTTCAGGCTTGTCATCCCCTTTTCACACGCGAAGCTGAAGCAGTTAAACACAAAACAAAATGAGCGATCAAAGTATTTTTCCCTAACAGGTCCATATGTCTGCATAACGCATGTGTGGGCTCAATACAGTAATCTAACTGCCTTGTGCGTAGTTAGGAAGTACGCTTTCACCAACATGAGGTCGCGAGTTTGTGTTTTACTAGTTTCATTGTGGATGACATTGAATACACGAAGACTTGAATCCCGTCCAATAGACTACTAGATGGATCTATTTCAAAGCCCAGCACTATTTTCTTAGTATTATATTAATGTTACAAGTATCGTATCTATAGAATAGTATTTTATTGCTCAATATACAGGCTGTTCAGAACTTGAATATTTATCGCATAAATCATAGTAGGATTCATTTGCTAATAATTTCATACACGCACACACAGACACACATATATATGTTTATATATATATATATATATATATATATATATATATATATATATATATATATATATATATATATATATATATATATATATATGACTGGCTAACTTCATATAGACATCCGTTTTTCGACTATGAGCCATTACTCAAGTTCAAAATCCGCAAGGTGAAATGCACGTCCTCAAAGATGGTTTGCTAACTGATGTGGAACTAACCGCTCTAAATAATGAACGTATTATCTTCGCTTTTTTTCCGTTTATTTCCAGGAAACGTCTCCACGAACCAAAGTATCATCTTCCTGTTTTCGTTCGGTTGGAACGTTTTTCGAAATATTTACTTCTGCGTTTACAGATTGATTTTGTTAGTTTCAGAAGATCCCGTTAAGGGTGAAAGCAGCGATTCTTTGCTTAATCTTTAATATGTTAGTTTAATATATATATATATATATATGAAGTATATGTATATATATATATATATATATATATATATATATGAACTATATATATATATATATATATATATATATATATATACACACACACACATATATATATATATATATATATACACACACACACATATATATATATATATATATATATATACATATATAAATGTGTTATGCATGTGTGTGTGTATGTGTATGCGCTACATGTATACAAAGGCTAGGATGATACGTATATGTGAGTGTGATTGCGCGTCTGTGTGTGCGATGTTTGTACACAGAGCCTAAAAGAATGTATGTACATATATATGTTGGATGTATACAGAGATTACAAAGATGTATGTATGTGCATGTATGTGTGTTGCATGTATGCAGGGATTAAGAAGACAAAAAGATTGGTTATTTCTCTTAGTTATGATCTAAAGTTCTTAGCTATTGTTATCATCCTATTACACTTAGTCATCTTTGCATTCTAGTACAATTTTTTTTCCTGTGATAATCAGTGTGCAAATGCGATTAATACTGGTTGTATTATTAAGTCACGTTTGAGAAAATCTTGTATGAAGTTTATTTGTATCTTTACAAATTCTATTGTCTGATAACCTCACATAATGCATCATATAAAAAAGACCTTTCAAATCAGCTTATAGATTCTGTTTAAGGTGTGTTAAGAGGTCAGAACGGTCAGTTCATTTAATTCTCATCTATGTCAGTCCCAACTATACTAATATATTTCAGAAGTATGCAGCTCCGAGAAGATTATATACAATCATTCTTACATTCCTAGCTTTCATCATACGTCACTCAAAATAAAGCAGACAGATTCATGAGAATAGTGCAATGAGGAATATTTTACTTAGGCGTTCAACCTGCTGAAAATAGCAGCCAATCACACTGAAATTATAAATTAGATTCTAAGATATGGAAAAAACACATTATGAAATGTCTTACATGAGTAAGTGTGGGTTTTGGGCATAGAATGTCCTTAGTAAATATTATATTCTGTCTGGGTTTAAGCATCCAGACAAATTGAATGTTACAGAACCATGGATGTGCTATTATAAATAAACAGATACATCGCTCCTCATTGAGTTGTACTGGATTGTAGTGATATACAACCCATGTTGTTAATTCTAAACCTGGTGGAGCCCATCCCCTCTTCTAGATGAAATAGAGCTGTTTTATTTTCAAATTTGGTTATGATAAATAGTCAAATAATAGAAAAAGTTACAACATTTCTACCAAGAAAATAGAGAAACTAACCAAATATAAAGATCTAGAGATAGAAATAACTCAAATGTGGATGTTGAAGACAGAAACAATACCTATAATTATAGGTGCTCTGGGAATTATAAAAAAAGCATGCAGACATATACATAACCAAAACTCCAGGACTCACAAATATATAGAACATATAAAAAAAATAGCACTACTAGGCACTGCACGCATATTACGAAGAGTACTTTCAATACAACAAAACAAACACCACCAAACACCACATTGCACATACCCAAGGCACACACAGCTGTGCTCAGAAATGATAGCATGCAAAATAATAATGATAATGATAATAATAATTGTTTCTACTTTTGGCACAAGGCCAGCAATTATTCCAGTACATTACTGGTACTTTATTTTATCGACCCCGTAAGGATGAAAGGCAAAGTTAACCTCGACGGGATTTGAACTCAGACCATAAAGGGACGTAACTATGCTACAAAGCATGGTGTCCAACCCTAAATACAGAAAGACAAAATACAAAATCTTTGGATAAATGCCTTCGCAGAGTCTCATGAGCTCTTAGACCAACTCTATGATGAAATGATTAAGGAGCCAGAAAATATACTGTCATGGCTAGTAAATGGCATTACTTTCTTACTTCTGAAAAATGATGAAACAAATAATCAAAAAAATTACTGACCAATAGATTGCTTGACCACAATGTATAAAATCCTAACATCAATTCTAACTGAATGCACATATGAAATACCTGATATCAAATGATATACTTCCTAATGAGCAGAAAGAATGTAAATGTGGCCTATATGGCTGTAAGGATCAGCTTTTGATCAGCAAAAGGCTTCCGGAGGATTGTCATAATACACACAAAAATCTATCAATTTCTTGGATAGATTACAAAAAAGCATTTCTTAGTTTGCCACACAGTTGGATTGAAAAGTTTTTAGAGATTTTCAAAATATTTTCTATTGTCATGAGATTCCTGTCATTCAGTATAAAAGCATGGATTACAACACTCATTGTGAAAAGAAAATCACTGGAAGATGGAGAAGTTGATATTAATTTTGGAATTTTTCAGGATGACTCTTTATCACTGCTTTTATTCTGCATCGCGCTTATACCATTTAGTAAAATGCTCAATGAAACAACCATGGATATAAAGTTTATGACAAACCCTTAATCACTTGTTCTACAGGGATGACCTAAAACTATTTGCAAAAAATGATGAGCATTGCAAGGGAGATTATCCACTGTGAAGCAGTTTATTGATGATATTAAAATGGAGTTTGGACTAGATAAATAAGCATGTTCATCAGAGGAAAGCAGCCGAAAAGTTCAGACATTAATCTTAATCGGAGGACTGTGATACGAGAACTTGATCAAGCATAAACCTATTGTGAAGGACTGTACAACGAGGGAAGGATAAACAAGGAAGATTGTTATTGCAGAGTAAGAGCAGTTCTAATATCGGATTTACATGCAAGGAATATGATCGATGCCGTAAACACACTTTCCATACCAGTAGTAACTTACAGTTTCAATGTGATCAACTGGTCAAGAACAGCGATCCGTAAACTGGATACGAAAATTAGAAAACTCTTGACTATGCACAGAATGCATCACCCTAAGGCAGATACAGATAGAATATATCTCCCTAGGAAAGAAGGAGAGCATGGATTAATCCATTTGAAAACTGCAACAATTAGATTATCTATATATCTAAGGGAATCACATGATTGGATGATCAAACTCGTATTGAAACATCAAAGCAACAAAAGATCATATTCCATTACAAAAGATGTACATAGATACAATAATGAACTATACATTTAAGAAGTTCCTTTTACTACTGAAATGAAAAACACAGAAAACCCAAAGCAGGTAAAATGAACTACAAAGAAAGAACTATTAAAGAAACTGACTCAGAAATGGCAAGTAAAGCCTCTATATGGAATATATCCAGAAAGCTAATAATCCTGATGTTGACAACACTTTAGCCCATCGTTGGTTGGCATCCTCTTGACAGAAATTGGAGACTGAAGGACTGATTATAACAGCACACGATCAGTGTCTGCCAATAAAAGATCATCAAGCTAACATCGTAAAGAGACCATTGATCATCTAATTTCAAAGTGCAGTCCTATAGCTCCAACTGAATACTTTAACAGGTATGAGAGAATGGTACAATACATACATTGGATAATGTTTAAACATTTTGACCTGCTCCATCAAAAGAATTGGTGGGAGCATCAACCACCTCCCATAACTTGTAAAAGGTCACATTTCAATTCTGTGGAACTTTAGCATCTAAACAAACCAAAAACTAAATGCAAATAGACCTGATATAATACTGAAGGACTTGAAACAGTGGGTATGCCTGCTGATTGACATGACTGTTCCTATAGAAAATAATGTATCTATAAAAACATTTGAAGAATTAAGCAAATATAAGGACCTGGAAATAGAGATTGGAAAAATGTGGAAGGTGAGAACTAAAACAATACCAGTGGTTGTAGGCACTCTAGGAATGATACCTAAGGGGTCTAATGATTACTTATCCCAAATTCCAGGAAGACCGCATATAGAATAAATTACTAACGGGAACTGCCCATATACTTAGGAAAATTCTGTCAATATAAAAATATCACAAGTGTGTGTATTTGTGTTATTTTTTAACATGGTGGACCTTGTTGTCTCTTGAGGTCACTGGTTTTGACTTGGTGATAACTCGTATGAATATAAAGCAAGATAAATGAAATGACAATGATAATGATAATAATAAAAATAATGAAGATGTTGGTGATGCTGATGATGTGAGTGATGATAATGAGGATATGAAGAAAAGGGTGAAGAAAATTTTTAGTAATAGTAGTTGTAAAAGAAAAAATATAAGCAAATAATGGTTTCTGATTGAGGCACATTGCCAGCAATTTTGAGGGAAAGGAAATTCGATTGAATCGACCGCGGTGCATTACTGGTACTTTATTTTAGTGAGGCTGTAAGGATGAAAGGCAAAGTTATCCTTGGCAGGATTTGAACTCAGAGCATAAAGGACCATAAGTCCATGAATGAAAGCAAATAATAAGATGTTGATAATGCAGAAAATGAAGCTGAACAAAAAAAAGGGAGAGAATTAATGAAGAAGAAGAAGTTAAAAATGAAATAGAAAAAGAATGAAAGGAGAAAATCTCATAAAAAATAAAAATGCAACACAAATAAAATAATGAATAATTGAAAAAAAAAGGGAATGATGTAGATAACTAGAGAAAAAATAGTTAATCCCAATATCAAGAACAGAAGTTATTCTCTCTGGGTATATTGGTATGAAAACAGGTGATTACTACCATATTGAGATGATGATGATGATGATGATAATAACAACAACAACAACAACAACAATAATAATGATAATATTGGTTTCTTATATAGGCACAGGGCCAGCAATTTTGGGGGAGGGGAAAGTTGGTTAATTCGACCCCAGTACGTGACTGGTACTTTATTTTATCGATCCCGTAAGGATGAAAGACAAAGTGAACCTCGGTTGGATTTGAACTCAGATCATAAAGGGCCGTAACTCTATGCTGAAAAGAATGTTGTCCGAAGCGACACCCATTACGACTACTAATAATATTTGATTTTACTTTAGGCAAAAGGCCAGCAGTTTGAAGGCGGCCGATTTGATTAAATACACCCCAGTATATACTGGTGCTTTATCTTAATAATAATATTAATAACAATAATAAGAGTAATAGCAAAGATGATGATGACGATGGTGATGATGGTGATGGTGATAGTGATGATGATGATGACAGTGATAAAGAAATAACAATATATATATATATATATTAATAAGTTTCTCTGCTGAAAGAATTAATTTACTAGGGATTATTATATATATTATATTCTTGTATAATATAAGCCATGTTTAAGAATATATTACAAGTATCTTTATATGTTACATTGATATTAAAATATGGACTGAAGTGAACCCATCTATTGCATTGGTATATTTGTATTATATATAATAAATGTATACATTTCTACACACACACACACACACACGCACACACACACACACACACACGCACGCACACAGACAGACACACACACACTTACACACACATACACACACATACACACATACACACATATGTATATATAAGTGTGTGTGTGTATATATATATATGTATGTGTGTATGCATATATTTATGCATGTATGTATGTATATATCTATGTGTGTGTGTATATATATATATATATATATATATATATATATATATATATATAAAAAGTAGCGTATTAGTATCATTGAACCACAAATATTATAAACAACTTGCATATTTCTACAAGTACATAGTACCTGTTGAAGTATTCATCCACTTTTATATATATATATGTATATATATATATATATATATATATATATATATATATATATATATATATATATATATATATATATAGATGAGATTCTACAGGACTAGAACTGTTTCATTCATTAGAAATCATCAGGAATCTGATTAAATACACCCCAGTATATTCCTGATGATTTCTAATGAATGAAACAGTTCTAGTCCTGTAGAATCTCATCTATATTAAAACTGTTATACTCTGCTATGTATTGAGTACCTTACTTATTGTGGTTACCTCCGATTCAACCCGGAATTACGTATATATATATATATATATATATGACCCCTTAGCCTTTGTCAAGGCAGAATTCTAGGAGAAGGAAAACTCTCATATAACACCTGCAACCCTGATGGTATCCAATGATGTTGACATGTTCTTCTTTTTGGTAAATATCATCTTGGTTAAGAGAGTGGGACTGGCTTTGTTCAGTGCCTTTGCTCACTATAAAAGCTTCACGGCACAGGCATTGCTTTATATCTGGAGATCTCTCTGCACTTGTCGTCACATGATACAATGGGCCCAGCACTATGTGTCAATAATTGTCACAAGTGTAGTGTCTGTACCAGAGTTTTCAGGTCGCAGGCTGGACTAAAAAGTCACACTCGTTCAGCGCATCGGTAGGGGTTCTCCTACATGGATATAGAATAATGGCCGTACTCGAAAACGAGTTGGCAGCCACCATATCTATGTATATATCTATATATGTATATATCTATATATGTATATATGTGTGTGTATATATATATATATATATATATATATATATATATATATTAAAGGCCCGTGAAGACCACAAATCAGTGGTATTCTGTGCATGGAAGGGGTATTGAAAGGGATGAATCTCGAAGTCATTGATATATATATATATATACATATATAAATTTTGAGTATATGTTGGTTGTATACCAACACTTCAGTATGCACTCAACAACATGTGTATTCGTCTCTACCACACTAATTTGGACTGCCTGAAGAGGTGACAGCCAAAGATGGCTGTCATCGAAATATATATAGCAGTAATAAACGAAGCCAAATTTTAAACATTTGACTTATTTATTTTTTTTTATTTTATATATATATATATATATATATATATATATACACATATAGTGCCAAGAGTTTCTGAAGAATATATAAACGAATAAAAGAATTTTATGTAATGCAGAGAGCCAAAATATATTATATGAATAATAACTCAATACAAAGGCATGCTATGTAGGGTTTCAAACTACATCCAACATATGCCAGATAGTACAGTTATCTTTAGGCAAAAGCAAGGTGGGTGAATGTTATTTCATAAATAAGAAATTTCTGTGTGTGTGGGTTTTGTGACAACTACACAACCATTTTACAGTGTGGGCTGAGTTCTTTTTGTTGTGTCACCTACACAACCAATTTACAGTGTGGGCTGGATGTTTTGTGATACCAACATAATATACATATATATATATATATATATATATATATATATAATATGTTGTGTGTATATATATATATATATCATGGTGAATATATATATATATATATCATGTGTGAATATATATATATATATATAAACATACATACGGAATTGAGAAAATAGCCTTGTGTGATTTGTGCATCATCACAAAAGGACTCTGACTCGAGATTAAACAACATACTCTCATCAACTAATTAATTATTTGTATTAAATCCAATCTTATATTCAGTGTTCTCACATCTCTAGGCTTTCATTGTACTAATATCATTTATAAATATTATTTTCCAAACATGAAAGAGAATTCAATATATCATTCTCTGCTCCTTGGAATCTTTATAAATTAAGGCGAGGATGGAGGATATATGTATAAATACATGCATGCATACATACATACATATATACATATGTACATGCATACATAAATCCATCTACTCTTACATACATGAATACATGCATATATTATATATATATATATATATATATATATATATATAACTTTAAATAATTATGAGAACCATACAATGCATTAGGAAATTAAAGGTGCCAAGATAACAATAGAATCTTACCTTAGGATATTTAATAAGGTAAGATTCTTTGTTATCTTGGTACCTTTAATTTTCTAATGCATCGTATGATTTTCAAAATTACTTAAATTTATATTTCCTATTCAACAATGCTTCAAGCAAGCCACAACACTCTCTTATATATATATGCTGTTCTCGGCAAAACTGTATGGCTTCTCTATAATTTGAACATAACTGAAGTTGTTATCTTAGGATTTAACACACAATGTTAATCATCAATTATATTGAAGACATCACTATAATCCTTTGACTTCATGACTACATGAACATGATGAGATATATTAGATACTAGCAGTGGTACCCGGCGTTGCACGGGTTAAGGTATTTTGGAAGGCGGGCCGCCAACAGACCTAATCGTGGGAAAACTGTATGCCTGGCTAATATGTAAAGAAAATAAACCGAATATTCTGATGGCTGGATAATCTTTAAGATTTTACTCGATGAAGCAGGAAAAATGCAGGTTTTCACCTAATGCGGGCCCTAGGGCATCAAGAAAATGAATTTTTTTTATGTGCATAATATGCCTTGATATTTCGGGAAAACCGGCTCGACGTAACGCCTCAAAAAACTATAAAAAGCTGAAAAAATGATTTGCGTTTCCTGCAGCGGCCCAGACCGTCCCGCATCTCAGTGGCTGTGATCGGTCTTTCGCAGAAATCGGCGTCCATGCTCGAGAAACGCGGCAGGCCGTCGAGGTATGAACCAAAGTCCATTGCCCCGTTCGGTGCACCGTCATTCTGCTCAAACAGTCGCGCAAAGTGCCGCTGAAAGGGCGCGCATATCTACCTGGGGTCAAGTAGCACGCATCCGCTTTGGACTTGTTGCCACTTTTCGCTTCGGCCACTCGGGCCCAGCTAACAGCTTTTGCTCCCTCGTTTCCTAGATCACGTGATTTACTTTTGACCACGCAGCCTTCGTGTTTCGCGTCGAAGAACAAGTCCAGTGCCGTTCGTGATGCTAGCACTCTAGCTGCGTTGCCACTCCTAAGCGCCTCTTCTACCTTGGCTACTAGTTCTGTTTCTGATTTGTTTTTCTCTAAGGCTAATTCTTTGCTAAACCCTAATCTAATTGCTCTCTTGAGAGAGTACCACCATCTATTGTTGACGATGGCTCCCGTCAACTCTTGCTTAACTAATCTACTTATTCGTTCACTGTAGGCTTTTCGTGCCGGCAACGACACGTTCAGCTTCCAGTATCTGGGTCCTTGTCTATGTATTCTATCACAGTTGACTATGCAGACGACTATTTTGTGATCTGAATAGGCAACCATGCGCATTTGTGGACAGCTGGACATCTTCTTGTCCTTCTCTCTAATGAAAAGACTATCTAGATACGATCTAGATGTCCCGCTGCGGTTTGCCAACGTCCACTGTGGTGCAGTCGGGAAATCTGGTCGATATCTATCGGCCAGTTGGAATTGGCCGATTAGATTTTTTAGGCTGTTGCACCCCGCTCTACTGGGACATGCTACCAGATAATCCCATCGTGCATCTAGGATACCATTCCAGTCCCCCACTAAAAGCAAGGAGTAAGACGTTCCCAGAAAAGACTCTAGACGCTTAAAGAAGTCTGGCCGCGATTGTGATTGCCCGGTCGGAGCATAAACGGCCCCCAGTCTGAAGGCTCCACTTCCAATACTGTTCACGTCTAGGACTACCAGTCTACCCTCCGTGTCCAAGTTCCATCTACCGGCTGGCAGAGAGTTGCGTAGATCTCAAAGTCATTGAAGATGGGGGTTTGTTGCTGCCCGTTGTGTATCCTGAACTCGGTGATGGCTTTTACATCTATACCGTGTGACCTAAGGTCGTTTAAAAGTTGGCCCCGTTTCCAGGGCATCCCTAGGACACGCACATTAACGCTTCCAACTCGTAAGTCAGCCATGTTGTTGGAGAGGAGTTGACGAAAACGACGAAAAGGTGAACTTACCATTTGGTTTCCTGGAGATCGGGTTGTTCAATCTCCATTTCAGTTCTGGTGGGTGTGTTGAGTCGGGTGGGGAAACATTTCAACAGGACACAGCTTATTGGTTTTTGGCAGGGGTTGCCAACGTCCTGTGAAAACTGTTCTTTCAATTTCTGATAGGAAGAACCCCGCTCAGACGGGTGCTTCATTATAAATGTATATATATATATATATATATATATATAAAGGTTTACATATACATAAAGTCATAGATATATATGTGTTTTGCAACCGGTCACGTTGTGGCTCACTGAATAATTAATTAATTAAATAATCAGAGCAATATATCATAAATCATGTCCTCAGAATCACTAGATAAAATATATACCATTTCCTCTCCCAATTAGCATAATTAACCATATAAAAAAATCAATAAGACCAAGCTATAAGAATAAAGGCTCCTATGAAGAAATTTTCGACAAATAACCGAAAGCGGCCTCTTCGCAGTTGCCACGATAGAGTATTTATCCAACATTTCAACAGCATGTAGAAACTGACTAAATTATACCGACAACCATACACAATTAGGTGTAAATTCAAACTTAGAAGAAATGTGTACATACCGTAATTATCTCTACCATGGTTTCGACCGTATTTTAAGACATCCAATAACAGGAAATGTCCAGAGATTCGGACTCATCAGGAGCGAACTCAAAATTAGACATTTAATTGTCCAAAGTGATCGCGCCAAAAATAGATTAAAAAATGGCTAATAATCGTGACGTGGCAGTGGTCAAGTTAGAAAGAATGTGATTAGTTGCTACTAATAATATATATATATATTCAAAAGAATAGAGGTGTAACACACAAGTTATGATATATTGGCAAACGGAAAAGAAAATGCTGACAAATTGTTCACAGTGAAAAATAGTTTAATTAGGAATAAGTGAGAATTAGTAATAGTATTGGTTAGTATTCAGTTTTGGTTTTAAGTTTTACCGGTTGCGCATTTCTAATGCTTTTCAAAAATAATTTTGAGATAGAGCGTCCGTGATGTTTGCTCTATCTCAACATTATTTTTGAAAAGCATTAGAAATGCGCAATCGGTAAAACTTAAAACCAGAACTGAATACTAACCAATACTATTACTAATTCTTACTTATTCCTAATTAAACTATTTTTCACTGTGAACAATTTGTCAGCATTTTCTTTTCCGTTTACCAAGATATATATATATATATATATATATATATATATATATATATATATATATATATATATATATATATACATATATATATAGTTCATTATGATGAGAGAAGAAACATTAGAACCTAGCTGGTTCTTCAGTCCCCATTGGCACCACTAACACAGGGATATGTGTGGATATGTTCATGTATATGTATGTATCTGTGTGTTTCTCTCTCTCTCTCTCTCTTTATATATATATATATATATATATATATATATATATATATATATATATTATTAGTAGAGATTAAAGGTTGAAGAAATAAATTATTGCTTTCGAGGGGGATCTTCTGAAACTCGTGAAAGCAGTAATTTATTGCTTAAATCTTTAATCTGTGCTAATAATAAATATATGCTCTAGCTTATATGTATACTTATATATATATATATATATATATATATATATATATATATATATATATATATATATATATATATATATATCTTTGTGTGTGTATAAATGCAAACATATACTTATATATATATATATATATATATATATATATATATATAAAACGAAGGAAGTGTGGTAAGGAACCAGATGGACCATAACGCACCAGAGTACTGAATACTTAGGGTAGTAGAGTGGGTAATAGGAAAATGTTCAAGCCCCCAGAATTTGGTGTCCCGTTTGTCCTCAATATTCTTGAACCATGAGATGACTTCCTGGGTGCTGACCCAAAAACTAAGTCTCACGTTTCGCTTGACTTTTGGTATAAGGCGGTCTAGAATCTTCTTACTGATTCTCCCTATGTCCGACTTCGTCGGGTTCATAAGCCTGATGGATGGTTTGCAGTCGAAGTCGGATTTATGATCCTTCAGGTTGAGGTAGGGAGTATGTGGGTCGAGATGTTCAGTACGGTCGGCAACCCTGAGGTTGGAGGTAATTTGTTGTCCATCTAGATTTATGTCATGGATTATAGAATGGTTAGCCTTTTTGTAGGTGGAGTACAGGCTGCTCCTGATAAGTGTGTGGTATCTGTCAGGGTTGACGAAGTAGAGGTTTCCAGTTTTGTCAGAATGCACCGGATGTCGTTGGTGCTTTCATACTCCGTTATTTTTCTACGGAGTTTTTATAGGAATTGGTTGTGTCTGGGTTTGAATTTTATACCCTTGACATATGTGGAAGATGTCGTTCTCGAAGGGTGAGAGCTGAGGGTTCGGTGGGGGAGATTTGTAGGTACTGAATCCGAAGCTCTCCTTGGTATCGAAGTCCTGGTTGTTGCGGTATCTATCGTAGAAAAATGTTCTCCATCTCAATCTTTTCGGTCTTGAACATTTATATATGAAGGATGAGTATTTTAAACTTTATTTTATCATGAGTTAAGGCTCTATTGATTTTTCCCTGGATTTCACTAAATTCTGTTGGATAAATCTATACCCTAATTCATTTTGAATTGAGTTTGAATTATTTTTCCCACATCTTACGTTAACTAATTTCCCATTTAGACGCTATAGTCACTTATATATTATGGAATACTGTTGGTTTCTTGCTACAATACTTTCTATACCTTTCATTTATATATTTATACTCGGATTTCTTTCCTAGAGTGCTTAAATTATGTGTGACTAATCCCGGTATTTAAAAATAAAAACCGCGATAATATTGCTTTTTGCTGAACTCCTTATTGTAGAGTTTTTTCGGAATGTTTTTGACTGTTGTTGCATGTAAACAAACATTCGTCTCATTCTGACGTCACCAGCCCTGTTTTTCCACATGTGTGTTTTTTTTTCATAATCACGCATGATGTTAAACTAGCCTGCTTTTAAATTCCCTTTTTGGCATATTAATCAGTGAGATTTTGGCTATCGTGTTGAGCTCTGCTGACGATCGGATTCCAACCGTGACCATCCCCACTAAAAGTTTTCATGAAATAGTATTTTCAAGACTATACAGATCATTTGTAGTTGTTCCAAATTGAAGGATGAGTATTTTAAACTTTATTTTATCATGAGTTAAGGCTCTATTCATTTTTCCCTGGATTTCACTAAATTCTGTTGGATAAATCTATATCCTAATTCTTTTTGAATTGAGTTTGAATTATTTTTCCCACATCTTACGTTAACTATTTTCCCATTTTGACGCTATAGTCACTTGTATATTATGGAATACTGTTGGCTTCTTGCTACAATACTTTCTATACCTTTAATATATATATATATAATAAAATGTATTATGATGTCGCTTTTGTTGTTTAGATAGGGTTCAGTAATAGGTTAGGAATCAAAATATTCTTTTTTACATTTATTTGCGAACAATCACCATCAACCGTATTCCTTATGCACGGCTTATCTGTATTATTCCAATATAATTTCCTTAAATCAGTAAATTGGATAATTGCAGTTCATCGTTACACCGTTTCTGCAAAACATTGTGTTTGGTACATATAAATTTCCATATTTAATTCATCGTTTATATGCACTAGTAGTTATTTTACTATTCCTGTCTTTTCTCAGAATCACATTTGAATCTTACAGATAAAGTTATTGTCAGTAATTTCCTCTTTTCCCTTCACATGTGTCAAGGATTCTATTTCTTTTCTGTCATTCAGAGGTTCTATACGTAAATCACCGTTCAAGTGTTCATATTCCAGATAATTATCATCATTAACATTTTCTATTGCTACTCTACTCACTCATAGAGCTACTAAAATATGCATAATTCGGCAACTGATATATAATTTCATTTCCTATTTGGTAATTGTAACTACCGTTCACAAAACTTCTAATCTCATATAAAAGAAACGTATATATATATATATATATATATATATATATATATATATATATATATGTAACGAAGGAAATGTGGTAAGGAAACAGGTGGACCATAACGCACCAAAGTACTCAATACTCAATATATTTAATCCAGAATTAGCCGTCGAAACGGATTGAGCTCAGCCGTCGGGGTTCTACTCGTTCCTATATATATATATATATATATATATAATGTGTATATATATATACATACATACATGGTGGCTGCCAACTCGTTTTCGAGTACGGCCACTACTTTATATCCATGTAGGAGAACCCGTACCGATGCGCTGAACGAGTGTGACTTTTTATTCCAGCCAGCGACTTGAAAACTCTGGTACAAACACTACACTTGTGACAATAATTGACACATAGTGCTGGGCCCATGGTACCATGTGACGACAAGTGCAGAGAGATCTCCAGATATAAAACAATGCCTGTGCCGTGAAGCTTTTTTAGTGAGCAAAGGCACTGCACAAAGCCAGTCCCACTCTCTTAACCAAGATGATATTTACGAAAAAGAAGAACAAGTCAACATCATTGGATACCATCAGGGTTGCAGGTGTTATATCAGAGTATTCCTTCTCCTAGAATTCTGCTTTGACAAAGGCTAAGGGGTCATCTCTCCCGGTGATTTTTGATGGCCATTGACTCTTAAGAGCTCCTTTTCCCCTTGACAGGTTTTGTTTTTACTCCTGCGGGATGTCCAAAGTCACCCTCCTCACCAAGTAACCTTGGTGGGGTTGCCAGTTTAGTCGCCAACGACTCGACCATGAGACAGGTTGTACTGGAATACATGTTACCAGTAGCACCAACTGGTGACCTGACATACATACATACATACATACATACATACATACATATATATATATATATATATATATATATATATATATATATATATATATATATATATATATATATAATGTGTCTGTGTCTGTATATAATATATATACTATGTATGTATATATATATATAATTGGATTGGCAGTATCGGTAGAGGGTCGGACGCCATGCTTTGCAGCAAAGAGTTACGGCCCTTTATGATCTAAGTTTAAATCCCGCCGGTTTTAACTTTGTCTTTCTTCCTTACGGGGTCGATAAAATAAAGTACCAGTAATACACTAGGATAATTGCCGGCCTTGTGCCAAAAGTAGAAATAATTATGTATATATATAATATATATATATAATATATATATATGTATGTATATATATAATATAATATACATATATATATATGCGCGTGTGTGTGTGTGTGTTATTGTTTATATATGTTCATACACTGAACAAAAAGCGCGCTACCTCAAGGTCGAGTATAGAAGGTGTACCATATTATGTAGCATTAACAAAATTACCCTCTACAACAGAAATGTAATATCAAATCCATTGTGTATGAGGCAGATATCACAGAAAGTACCCCAGAAAATTCCGAAGTAAGCAAAATATATGTTGGTATGGTGCAAAATCGTTGTAAACAATGGTTTTACTCGCATCACTACCCCTTCCGGAACTCTGATATGATATGAGAACTAGTACTGCCTTGCCAAAAAGAGCATGGCAATTAAAGAAGAAAGGAGGCCTACATAGATTACCTGGAAGGTACTTGAAAGATCCAGATCTTATACCAAGGGTACCAAGAGATGTTGTCTTTGAGCCAGTAAAACATTCATGACACGTTTTGTCAACTGAGAACAATAATTATTTGAAATCTAAGAACAAAAGTTTTAGAGGATGTCAATCTAGATTTCAAAGTTCCAGCTCTTTGCTAAGTGGAAACAATTAATGAATTCCATTGAGCTTCAATTCGCTTGATGTTGATTTCTATACTTTGTTAATAACCTTCCTTTTCTTACATAATACGATACACCATCAAAACTTAAATAAATATAACCATCTCTGTATTAAATACCAATTACATACTACCATACATCTCATATATTAAGTACACACGAACACACGAACACTAATATAGCCATTTCATTTTCATATCTTTAGTTATTTTCTTTTTTATACTACGTTAATCATATGTATTTCTTCATAAAAAGAAGATTGTTTCAGCGTATCGTAAAACTCTTTCAAGCGCATGATGACTAGGTCTCAAATTTGATCGCTCCTCCACTTTGTACCAATATGCACTTTCTGGGGAGATTGATGGAAATAGTTATTGGTCACAAAGTGTGATGTGAAAATTCAATATACAATAATTGTTTCTACGTTAGGCACAAGGCCCGAAATTACCCAGTGCATTACTGGTACTTTATTTTATCGACCCCGTAAGGATGAAAGGCAAAGTCAACCTCGGCGGGATTTGAACTCAGATCGTAAAGGGACGTAACTATGCTGGAAATCATGGCGTCCGACCCTCTACCGATACTGCCAATCCACCGCCCTTTATGCAATATACAATTATAAAATGTGATATATCTCCGGCTGCTATCCATGTCTTGATTGCATCTCGGTTAGACCGCAGGGTCGCTTCATTGAAACTGTCTGAATGACAACATTATGGTCGCTTTTCATTAACCTATTTGATGTTGTCTTATGACCCCTAGGTTCAGAAATAAAATAAAATGTATTGCTGTGTAACCCAGAGTAAAACAACAAATACACGATTCCTTCGAAACAAAGACGTCTTTCAAACAGAATTGAAAAAAAAAAAAAAAAATTAATATTACTAAAGCATCATTAAGAAAATGTCGACTCAACTCCCAATGGCTTCTCTTTTGCAATTTTTCATGTGTCTGTGAAAGTGAGCTTTGTTTAACTGTAAATATGAATTCATTGTTGAATCCTAGGTTACTGAACAATAAATTTAATATAAAATTTAATGATTTCATATTGTATATTTTTCATAAATGGACGTTGGTATTGAATAAACGAGCGTTCTATTGTGTGAAGCTATTGTGTAATACAAAACAACAGACGTATATATTTCAATAATACTGCATACAGACAGCGTACATAATATTTCATACAAAGAATATAAGAACATTCTCTTTGAAAATGTTTAATTTCTATTAACGTCTACTTTTTACTATTTTGTCTCTTTAACAGTTTTATATTTTGTTTAGATTTCTCTTAAATGTTAATTCCATGGAATTAATTATTCCATTGCATATATGAACATACACATTCATGATATTTCATGAATTTCTTTTGAAATACGAAAACAAAAATTACTTTGTTTCTTTTTAATCGCCATATACAAGAGACGGGTCAGACAAAAACCGTGTTGACAGATGAGGTAGATTCTGATGTATGGTTTTAAGACTTACATACATACGATAACAAACGGACTGAGTGATTAATATTTTCTATGTAGGAAAATTATATTAAGACAACAATCTAAAAGCCATTGAGCCAATATATGTCAATTATGTGAACATATATTAGAAATACCTTTACCATGGTATCAACATTATGTTGTTCAATGAGTCTTACATAAATAGCATACTATATATATATATATATATATATATATATATATATATATGTACATTTATAATTTATATATATATATATACAGACATTTATACTTTATATATGTATGTGTGTGTGTGTGTATATATATATATATAGGTAAAATTCCGTAATAACAAATAACATCATAGCGAATTTTTCAGATAACGAAATTGTTTTCAATCCCCGGCCAACACGCTCAATGTGTTAGGTCGATCTCGTTATAAAGATTATTTTCGATAAAACGAATTTTTTAGTATATATATATATATATATATATAAATGTATGTGCGTGTGTGTGTATGTATGTATAAATAGATAGATATATATGTGAAAGTTAAACTTATATCGAAATTCTCCCTCTCTCTCTCTATATATATATACACACACACAATATCAATTATATATTCCGGGCAGCTCAGAACAATTACTGATCCATAACAACCCACACTACGCACCACTACCATTCAGCTATACTCGACTTTCATTATATGTTCAATGGATTAACACATATGTAACAAGAAACGAACATTTATGAATGAATAAATAAATACATGTAAAAATAAACGGATCCAGATTTTCATATGGAAATGGAAATGAATTTCTATATAAAGATATAAAAGAAAAAAATACTTTGTGATAATGGAATCTTAGATTATTATTTCTGAAGCGTGTGTATGGTAAATTTGAATATTGGGTCCACAAATGCAATTAGTTTACCTTCCACCATTATATCCTTTGACATTAAAACAATATTTTCAGGCATTTAACATGCAATGTTATTGATTAGCATTGTTAGAGCAATGTAACACATTACAAAATACGAAAGGAATTACATGTTTTGCTATTATAGCAATTCATGTCAGGAGGAAAATTCACTGGCGATTAGATGTTTCCTATTTATTATTGTCTCTTTATTTCATACTTGACATTCATTCTCACGTTTTCCATGGATTGATTGTTTTTACTGACCTTTTATCACATCCTGTATATATATATATATATATATATATACATATGTATGTATATATATATATATATATATATATATATATATATATATATATATATATATATATATATATATATATATGTATGTTGTCTATCTCTCTTATTATTCTTTCACCATCGCCCCCTTTCTATTTCTCTTCCCTCCTTTATATCTATTCTTCAGATATATATAATGAGGAATGTTTCAATAATTCTGTTTGTTCTGCCCAACAATCTCCCTATCAATCAGCGCCATTTTCTCTCCATTGTTTCCATCATTAAACAATTGTAAATAATAACAACGTCATTCCAGTTGTTTCTTGTACAAATAGCATCTGATGTTTCACATTATCTTACATGCAAATTACCCACCCCCCCCCCCCGCCTATCATCATGATATTACTTGTATATTTGCATTCGCCTTTTCTGAGACAATTCATCTCCATTTCCGTGTTTGGTTTTCCTTTCGAATAATTGTTTCACTTCTGAAAATTCGTTTCCATTCAAATTCAGCAATATCCCGTGATATTTCATTAAATGAGACTACTTTGCTAGTGTATCAAGTAAAAGAGAATCAATATTTGAAATAGAAGAGCTCTGAAATATAACTGGTTAAATAACTAACATTATTCAGTTTATTAACTGTATATTCTGAGATAGAATGATCATGGTGTCGAAGGAAGATAATATGTTACATAATGACTAAGACTCTAACAGTATTTAGTTTATTAACTAAATGTTCTCACATAAAATAGGTGGGAAGTGTCTGCAAGGCAAATGCTAACAGTATTTAATTGAGCATTCTGAGATAATATTTGACTGATGTAATTAGGACTTTTATCGACACAAGAACAATTACATAAATACTTACGCTGATGTACTAAGTGTATTCTCATTAATAGAGTATTCTATCCCAACACAATTAAGTGGTCTTAAGGAACATGAAAACTCTATAGCATATTATAAACTTGTTTGGAAAAACAGCAAAGATTAGTTTTAAAATCTCGCCTTTGTCGACATTCATGTAGATTTGGAACTTCGATACCATGCTATGCTGGAGTTGAAACACTCGATTTTTATGTTTCTGCAAAATATCTCATTACGTTATGAAATATCAGTTTTTATATTGCTTCAGGGCAACGTAATACGGGGCTTGTTTGTTTATTCGTGGTTAATGAAGACCATGGGTTAGTTTACTTGATTGAGTGGCGCATTTTAAGTGGTTGGAGATAGATGGTGAGTTCGATTCTGACGGCGGGCTGACTGGATGCGTATCACTTATCGAAGATTTTGTGTCTGTTTGAATGCAAATGTGTCTCATAGAGGTTCTCAAATGTGTATGCTATGCCCAAGACTTCATGTAACTTCGATGAAGGTAGGATTACTTTTTTATTGTTATAATGTAATATCTATTTGTGGCTATTCAAATTGGAATCAACTTCTGCTTTAGAAAATATCATATTCCAATAGTTGATTGTTTCTGAAAATTATATTTATTAAAGAGATACCCTCACTATACACCGACTTCATGTGTTTTCGAGGAATATAGGTAACATTCCTGCATGATTTCCTCACGTACATGCATCTTGTGTTTAGTTTCCTTTAAATATAAACGTTTTTATGGGTGATTCGGAAAAAAAACCCTCTATATTTCTTATTTGAGGCGCAATGCAGCCGAGAATATGTAAGGGTGATCAAAGGGCTTATGTAAGTGTGAGTATATATGTGTGGCGGGCGTGTGTATTTGTGTACGTGGGAGTGTGCATTAGTGCTTGAGAGTATTAAGTAGATAAGTAGGTTAACAGAGAGAGGAAGATAAACATATATATTATATATATACATATATATATATATACTATATATATAGTATAGATACTATATATATATAGTATATATATATATATATACTATATATATATATATATCTATATATATATATATCATACACCATATACATGTATACTATATATACATGTATCTATATATATACATATATACTATATACTATATATATATATATATATATATATATACATATACATGTATATATTATATATTACATATTATATATATATATAATATATATATATACTATATACTATATAACACAGGAATTTGTGGTAAGGAACTAGATGGACCATAACGCACCAGATTACTCAATACTTAGGGTACTAGAGTTGGGAAATAGGACAAAAGTATGACCCCGACGGCAGAGCTCAAGCCGTTTCGACGGCTATTTCTGGACTCCAGAAATAGCCGTCGAAACGGCTTGAGCTCTGCCGTCGGGGTCACACTTTTTCCTATATATATATATATATATACTATACTATATATATATATATATATTTATATATGTATATATATATATATATATACACATATTAAAGCAAAAATCACGACGACTCTGTCTCAAAATTATTTTTGAACAAGTATAAGAAATGCGCAATCCGGTAAAGAACTTTGAAACTAAAAACTGAATACTAACTAATACTTATTACTAATTGTATACTTATTCCTAATTAAACTATTTTTCACTGGGAAAAATTTGTCAGCATTTTCTTTTCCTTTTTACTAATATATCACAACTCGTGTGTCACAGCTTCTATCTTTATATATAGTACTATAGTATACTATATATATCTATATATATATATATATGTATATATAGTATATATATATATATATATGATACCTATATTAATATATATATTATATACTTATATAGTATATATATCTTATATATTATATCTATATAATAAATGTATACTATATCTATTAGTATATATATATAGTATACTATATATAATATATAGTTATTATATATAAGTATATACTATATAGTATATATTATATAATATTATACATACATACATATTATACATATATATATATACATACATATATATATATATATATATATATATAACACACACACACATACACACATCACTACACACACCTCTACACCACACACACACACAACATATCATCATATATATATATATATATGTTGCAGTTAAGAGGAACCTAAATAATATTGAATTTGAAGAGGAACTCCTGCTAAGTATGTCGGAGAATTTCTATCATATATAGCTGCGTGAATATCTTTCTATGGCGTCCTTTTTTAACAATAAATGTATTACTCTCAGTAATTAAATTGAAGATCTAACATACATCCTTGAAGTGTCTTGAAAAAAGGAAATACGTAAATTACAAGAAGAAAGATAGGTTGTCTAAAGAAATGAAGCGCTGTAGCGTTTTGGAACATAGTTTTATATACATATTTAGGCTAGATTTTTCCATGAAGGGTAAATATATATAGCAAAGCCATATACAACAAACACTTATCGTCGCGTATATAAAAGTATCCAGAAACCTAATTCAAAAAGTATACTTTCTTATCTGATCAAATAGGAAGATAGGATACTTTAGCGAACAAAAATAGCAAAACCTGTTTAGATGTGTTTAGCGTATTATCTGTAAAAATGTAAATAGATTAAGCCAGTTGTTTTAAATCTTACTGCCACTATATACTTCTGTATTTTTACAAAGTAGTGAATACATCCGGTGTTATGGAGGCCAAAAAAATATAACATAATTCTAAATGATAATTCCATTTATCCATCATCTATCTATTATTCTCCCTTGCTTCGAATTAATCCGTATATTAATATGTATATCTTATATATAGTATCTATATATTATATATACTATATAGCTAGTATTATATATATTATATAATATATATAGTATATAATCTTAATATATATATATATATCGATACTATACGTATAGTACTATATACATAGTATATATGTATATTATATATATATATACATATATCTATATATATATATATATATAGTATTATATATATATATATATATTATATGTATATTATATATAGTATATAGTATATGTATATATATATGTATATATACTATATACTATATATATGTATATATATATATATATATGTATATGTACTATATATATTATATGTATATGACTATATGTTATAGTATATATATATGTATATATCATATATACTAAGTATATATAGTACTATATACATATATATACATATATAGATACTATATCTATATATATATATATATGTATAGTATATATATATATATATATATATATGTATATATATATATATATATATCTTATATATATATAATGATATATATATATATATATAGTATACTAGTATATATCTAGATATATTATTATATATATATATTATTTTCTATTTATATATATATATTATATATATATTTAGATATATATATATATATATATATTATATATATTATATAGTACTTAATATATAATATTCTATATATATAGTATATATTATATAGTATATTTATATATATATATATATATATATATTATATATCTATATATATATATATATATATATTTATATATATATATATATATATATATATATATATATATATTATCTATATATATATATATATGCATATATATGCATATATATATTATACGTACGTATATGATAAGGCATACTATAAGACATATCCCTTTTATATGATTTGAAGGTTATAACGCACAGTTATATATAAATATCTAATATAGTTTGTAGAACCGAAGTTTCAACCTTTGCTTATTCACTTTCGCGTTGTCGTTCCTTCTAAAAAAAAACATTTTATCTTTATACTTAAACAATCTTACGATTCAATGCATTCATAAATACTTGGTGAAAACAACTCCCTAATATGTTTTAATATGTTGGGGTGTTTA
>CAXHJY010000201.1:15000-20000 GCA_964016885.1 Eledone cirrhosa | reverse complement strand
ATCAATTTAAAAATCAACTATAATTTCTGAAGAATAACATATTTCGTCGTATGTTATGGGACTGTATAGCAACATTTCACATGATTGTGGAATAAAGCTATTAAATACTGGCTAGGTTGATCCCCGTATGAGCTATATATGTTGTTTATGTTCTACGTGTTACACCAAACTATGCCATCAGAGTCCTAGCATAAGAAGAATAACAAATCTCCAAGATTTACTCATTTACTTCGGAGGATTAATTCAAATGTTATATAAAAGAAAATTGAAAATATCACCTGGGCAATATTATAAACTCTCGTATTCAATTCAGAATGGAGTTCGATATATGTTTCAGATGTTGACAATGACACCATATCATACCATACATATCCCAGATGTCCTTTAATAATCTAACTAAATTAATCAGCACAATAATTCCACAGATCAACAAGAGATCAAATGACTACGGAGATGAAAAATACTCATTAAAAGTAAATATTCAATAATAGTATACAAAAGTCGAGGCCGATTACTATGCATTAACGCCGAGAATCACCGCCATTATAAAAACGATAAACAGTTATTACATATATTTTGACGTTTGCCACTACGAACAACGAAGTCTATACCCACATCTAATTAAACTTACAGTTTGTACTAAAAGACATACAACGATAATCAACTAGCTAAATTATGCGATTATATAGAGTAAAAGACACGAACAACGACTGAAAATATGTGTACCGAATGTTAAGCTGCATAGTGTAAAGCAAGATCCTGTGGAAAGTAAATGTTACTTCAACTCGGAAGTATTCAACTACATAGAATTACGTTCTGAATTTAAATCCTGAGAAGAGACTCACTTAAAATTAAATATATATAAATATGAATGTATGTATAGTATATATGGCAATATACCGTAAGTTTAATTAAACACATTTAGAAGACCATACGCTATCAGTTTTAAAGTAGTGATTATGTCACTTACGTCTTTTCGGCGAAAGAAGGGAGAGATGCTGACAGTCTGTTTTACACTGGTTGGCGTTCATCAGAGCCACGCACTCCCCTGCTTCCGCCGGAAATTATAGATGATGGATATTCCTGTAATTCATATTGGTCAAACAAACATCACACACCATCAGATGATGGCAATACATCGTGAATTACAGAATCATAACCCAGAAACCATGGTGAATAATCATATCACATTTGAACTTCTAAGGAGTAGATTCAATCCCTGAAAAATGATGTAAGCGAGAATTATTTCACGCATTTTTCTTCTAGCTACTATTCCGATTCAGTTGAGATCTGACATAGCAGATCTATGATCAACAACGTTGTCGTCATCCTTATTCGATCTTCAAATGTCTCTCTGCTCAAGCGAACGTACGCATATTACTTCAGTGACTGGTAATTTAGGTAAGAACATATAGAAACATTTTAAATATTGATTGTTTTCGGTCATCAATGGGACAGTAAAATAACATCCCAACGATTATGAATCAAATTGAAGAGGTCAATATCATTTTACCTGGGGAAAACTAACTGTACACTCTGAGCCAGTCATCACACTTTAAAGTTAGTAAAGTAAGTGTTTAAATGTATTTGTTTTTAGAAATATGTGTTATTCGGAAGTTTTATGTGCCTACACAATGTCTATAGTCATGATATTACCTTCCTTTTCTTTTACGTATGTTTATTCAAATGTCCGCCTTGATACATATATTGTAAAGCTAATCTCGTTATAACTCCCTTAACAGTCAAACATAATGCAGCAGAAATTTAGACTGTAAAATATCTAAATGTTTTCCTACTTTCTGAGCGTTTAAAGTGGCTAGAATTGGCTATCGTTCATATATACCTCATAACAATGAAGACATTTAATATTTCACTTGGGAATTATAACATCAGCAGAAAAATAAAAGACCTTAGCTTGAAATAACCTACAATGAAATTAGAAAAGTAGTTTTTTGATAACCGTACTTAAAATCTGTTCCGTAAAATTAGTTTTTCATGAAACGTATCTTTGATATTTTTACCGTTAAATATGACGCTATATTGTATTGTTCAATGCTGTTACAAAATATTTATTTTCCTTTTGTATGTAATGTGTTTCTTCATTTATATTCTTTTAATATCGTTTTTATTTTGTCTTTCATTATTTTGGTGTCATGTACATACATGATATTGCTAAATGAAATCATGCCTGAGACATTAAATTGAAAGGTGAGAACATTTATTTGCTGTATATTTAGACATAGTGAAATGATGAAATATGTTCATATTTTCTGTATATGAAGTATAGTCAGTCAGATATATTAATATATATTTTAATATATATATATATATATATATATATATATATATATATAAATAGCAGATTAAAGGTGACTCTTTGTCAGGTCACTCTTGAGTGATACTGGTAACATGTAAACCAGTACAACCTGTCGCATGGTCGTGTAGTCGGCGACTAAACTGGCAACTCCACCAAGTTTACTTGGTGGGGAAGGTGATTTTGGACACCCTGCAGGACAAAAAATAAAACCTGACAAAGGGCGGAAGAACTCATGAGAGTCAACGGATATCCAAAAATGTTTAAATATGTATATACACATGTGCATATGTATGTGTATGTGTATGCGTATGTATATGCATGGGGTGTCAGGGAGGGGCATGTACCTCTGTAGAGGTGGGGGACTAGCCATGCCCTTTTCAGGACAGCTCGTCCTGCATTGGGTCCCACCTGGCACTTCTCTCTCACCTGTGACCCCAAGAAGCTGTAGCATATAGCGGCCACGCCCCGGTAAACCGCCTTGCTAGCGGGCCGAACTATGTCGAGGTTAGCCAGACGGGTAATACACTCCCGGTGAGTTAGATAGGGGATGCCTGCCCCTGCATGCGAAGACTGGACGCGGCAGAGTGAGTGGAGGAGGACAACATCGTCCCAAAGGTCACGTAGGCGGCGACATCAAGCGATGTGGAGCGCTAGGGCACGGCATGGCACTACAGACAACGTGGCCATCGACTGCAGCCAAGGAAGTCCCTAGTCGTAACGGTCCTCCGTACTACCGGATTCTGGCTTCTGCGGCCGCGTGAGTGGGACCGTCACTGTGCACTGGCCCTCCCACTATAAATCTTACCCGCACAGGTTTCTTCTATAGCGTGCACTCTCAAACTTTGCGGCGACAAGCAAGAGGCGGAGGTAACAGGTGGAGGTAACCTCTGGGAGTTGCCAGTCTGACTCCGGTCTCTTCCCCTACCCCACTGTCCCCAGATCTGCAGGTCAGGGATCGGCCTCCACAGCCATCTTCGTGCCCACGGCAAACGGGAACAACAATAAAGAAGATGTCATCATCGTTTACGATGGACAACCAAGATATATATTCTTATAACATTTATTCAGCTAATTTTATTTAGGTAAAGTATACATTATTTATAGGTGGAAGTATTTAATCTTGCTAGATATTCTCTGTAATGAACTTTGCTTTAATTCTTGGATTATATTACTATATTTGATACTATATTTGGAATAGGTGTTAGTTTAGCCCAAACATTCTCTTGGTCGTAATTAGTCAGGAAATGATTTAACGTAAAAGTGGGTTTTATGAGAAATTCAGACGAGAGCACCAACATGTATGACACTATGAAATAGAAAAATAATTGAGATACGTAACCCTTGGATAAATTTATTGGCATATCCATGGCGTCGTTTCTAACTTATACACATATAAATTACGCAGCTATATATGAAATTCTCGTAAATATTTCTAAACTGCTGAAGACTTGAACTTACCACGGGTTTCAAGAATCAAAATAATACATGTGTGTCAATAGATAATACGAATTTATTAATTTTTTCAATACAAATGTTATAATTTAGCATTGACTGGCGATACTCAAACATCTTCCGGATCTGTCTGAAATATATTCAATGGAAATATAACTGTCATTGCATTTCATATTAGAAGCCATTATTTAGTTGCTCTAATGGTGGATTGGCAGTATCGGTAGAGAGTCGGACGCTATGCTTTCCAGCATAGTTACGTCCCTTTACGATCTGAGTTCAAATCCCGCCGAGGTTCACTTTGCCTTTCATCCTTACGGGGTCGATAAAATAAAGTACCAGTAATGCACTGGGTAATTGCTGGCCTTGTGCCAAAAGTAGAAATAATTATTTAGTTGCTCTAAGCTTCTTTTTATGATTTCATAAATTTAATTGGGGAGGTCATGTTGGGCAGGTTTCAAAGCAAATAGTTCAACTTACTAAATCCAAACATTTCCTGTGAAAAAACCTATGGACATAAGAGTACTACGAATTGGGAAGTTACCAGAGGTAAACGATACAGTGTAAACTATAGAAATGTATTTCGATTCGGACCAAAATGCCTTTCGCAAACCGAAAGTAATAACTGGCACACGCACATACACACACACAAACAAACAAACACACACACACACGCGCACAGACACACACTGACACACATACACACGCACACACACACACACATAAGATAGTGGTGATTTTGCTAGCCATCTCAGTTAACCACGAATCTACTGAACCCCATATTGTACAATGTACATATATATTTATGTGTGTGTGCGTATGTGCGCGTGTGTATGTGTGTGTTTGCGTGTGTGAGTATAAGGGGATTTCTATTAGTTGATGATACAACTGTATACGGCATTCATATATATATAAATATAATATATATATATATATATATATGGAAAGTTATATTTAAATTGTTGGGTTAACAACGAGTAAATATTTATAACTGATATAAAAGCACTCAATATATGCCAAATCAACTTCCCAAATGCAAGTCGATTGAAAGGTATGTCGTATCTATTTATGTATAAGACTGTTTATATTGTATTTTGTCTGAAGAAGGCATAACATATTGTTAATATGATATCCCTGAAATATATATAATGAAATAAATATGGTTTTATAAATATAGTTTCCATTTATTTAATATTATATATATATATGTGTGTGTGTGTGTACGGCAACACTC
>CAXHJY010000201.1:0-7500 GCA_964016885.1 Eledone cirrhosa | reverse complement strand
GATTACTGGCGTTTCCAAAAAAAAAAAATTGTCATATGAGTAATATATGCTGTAAGATTCAGCATATAAATACAAATATTTATACACCTGAAGCTACTGTTATAGATTAATTGCCGATATATTTTTGCAATATGTTTGATCACTTAACACATTCACACATCATATCCAATGTCTCAATTCTCATTGAAAAGTAATCAATTCCGACGGTGTTACGATGTTACGATTTATGAAATTGTAACTGATTTAATATATTTGCAATTAATATATTTACATATGATACTTTAGACAAATTAATACACTTCGGTATAAAATAATAGTGTTTCCTGATTTCGATAACATATTTCATAATTAATATCGTAGTTGCTGTTGCAGGTTTAGCCCTGAGCAACATTAATCGAGTAGACGCGCGATGTAAATAATTTCAGCTGTGACTGCCCCGTCGGTTTCCCATATGTATCCAAACAATGGATCCGACAGGAAAAATTTCCAAGACGGTGGCGAGTCATACGAGGAAAGTTTTGCTTTTACATTTATTGTAGTGGATGACTGCGTAGAATACCTCGTCAGTCTGTTTCAGAAATGAACAAAACACTTCTTAAGAATAAGTGTATTTCACTAGGTTAAGTATATCACTTTGCCGTAGGTAGCTCCTTCTCCTACTGCTTATTATTCATATAAGTGTGTGTTTATATATATATATATATATATATATATACACAGATAAATCTACCAATCAATGGTAGGGTCTAAACCGTATGGAGAACTCAATGTAATCTGTATGTAGAAGATGTGAAGCAATGTTTAAAATACAAAATTTTCAACGATATAAGTCAATTGGAATCAGAGTCAATATATATATATATATACATATATGAAAATGTGTGAAATCCTTTGTACAGTTAGGTATATTTGAAAAAAAGGAAAAGAATGACTTCACATGTAGCTCTATACAAATTAATTTTATATTACAATATTGCTATATATATATATGTATAAATATATGTCTGTGTGTGTATGTACAATTTTCACAAGTAATGTATTCAGTGTGTTTTTCCATACGGTCAGGTTTTCTACTACTACACTTGGGTGTTTAGCATTTAGTTGACTTGTTTCACATCTATCAATAGGAGGTATGTTTCTTGTAAAATATTACTGAATGTTTCAGAAATATTTCACGTTAAACATTGTTTTATCCTATCTAGTTATATATTTACGCTTTTTCTATTTTTCTCAGTAGGTTGATTTATTTCTTCATCTATACATATTTTCGCACAATCGATTTCCTCGTTGGACTAATTAATAACACTTGATTTTGTTATTTAATTACAATTCACTTTAAAACATTTATAATCTTATGTAATTCATTCTAAGTAATATATTCAAGTTTGACCGTAACATTTAGAATACCACAGTTAAGCTTTGACTATGATTTATATTTTGAAAACTCATTATTTATTTTCAATGGATTAAAATTTGTAATTGGTAAATACCTTATTTGTCCAAGTAGGTCCATGTGAGTTAACATAGCGATTTCTATTCCGAGACACAAGTCATTCGTGTTGAGTGGGTGAACATATATTCAACATTTGTATAATATTTCGAATATAATGTCAGAGTTGTATGTGGCAGTACTGCCTTAATTGCCGGATACATGTAGCTTAATAGTAGCGAATTTCGAGTTTTATCAATCAGAATTCGATTTAATCTAGAATCTGGCATCAAGGAAATGTGAAATAGAGAGGAAAAAGGATGTTTATAGAAGGAATAGGTAATATAGGTGATATAGAATTATTGGAGATAATTTGCTTGCTTTTGCAGACATATTCCACACCAGACGTGTAAAAACTTTATATTGATTTCAATACTTATTTCGTATATTTTTTCTTTCAAAGTGTGACTTAAATAACGCTCAATTATTAAATATTGTGTGATTATTTTTAAAGTGTATTAATTGTATTGCGGTGAATTAGCAGCATCCGTTTAGCAAGGGACACCATACATCACAACATAGATTTCATATCCCGCATTTCAACATTAGTGTGTCGATGAAATAAAGCACCAGTAACGTTTCTGGGTCGATTTAATCGACTTAAATTGTTGGTCTGTGCCTACATCAGAAACTGTTATTTTTATTGCGCGATTTAATTGCAGAAATCAGCGCAAACCTTGTAATTATACGTGTGCGTGTTACTTCTGCTTATATTTTTAAAGCTTAATTTATGTATATCTCTATTTGTTGTTAATAATTCATGAAGAGCACATGATGCCAGGTAATATTTCTATGTTCGATACCCATATTCTAGTTAATACAATATCAAGAGCATTTCTAATTCGATTGTTTCATAATGACTTTTATAACTGAATATTCATCGGGGTCTGAGAGAACGTGTATAAATGTCCAATCACAGGAATAATTGGTAGTTAGTTTCAGTGTCCAATTATAAAGGGTTGTTAAATGCGGGAGGATTTAAATAATTCCAAACAAATCGAGTTAAAGACTACAGCATTGATGTTTATTAAACCTACTATGAGACATTACAAACGGCGTATCATTACATGTAACAAGTCAATATATGCATATCATAACAAGGGCAGTGAAACCATTTCTGAATTGTGGAGGGGGGGGGGGGATTTGGACAGTGTTAGCTGTAGTGATTAGTTTAGCTCTTTGTACACTAAAGTGGTCGAAAACTTCCATATGTGATAAACATAACATGTATATAAATTGTAGTGCATACCCAAATAGATGTGTGTTTTTCTAGTTTGGGGAGGAAGTATAATTATTGGAGGGTGGCATGACCCCCACCCCAGTTCTGCCGACACTGTATATATATATATATTTCAAAATAATTATGCTCTGTGCTCTTTCGTAAGGGGATAATATATAGAGCTTGTTAGCATTTAATAAAAAAACTGGAATTATACCCAATTTATTCAGCGTTGTTTGTCTGAAGTTTCACGTGCGTACTCAGGATCACCAGTCTTGTCTGGTGAATACGCACGTGAGACTCCAGAGTAAAAAGGCTTAGCAATATTAAATGGATATTTAAATTTTAGTTTGGTATTGAGTTTTCATTCTTACGTCTGTCAATAATTGACATACTTACATACCTTGAATACCCTTACCCACCCCATCATAATGTGTCTGATTTACTCCCTCCCCCGACTTTTATTCTAACCCCAATCTCACCAGCTTATTAATATTTGTTCAATCTCTCTGTGGAAAATAGGGGCAGTTAATTTTAGATAACACTACTCTATCCGTTATTGAAATTAAACTCTCTAGGCGTAATCTACCTATAAAAGCTATGAATGCCAGATGTTGCTGTCCTAACTTTGAATATTAATCGTATGTCCAATTTATAATTCTACTATGCCCGACGTGGGAATAAGTTATAAATGTGTGCACTTGACTTTATCTTTGTTGCTATGTGTTCATGCTTAGGGATTTCGGCGACATATTGGCGACGTTGTCTTTCAATAGAATGCAATCATTTCCCCCATACTTAAGATCTCACAATTTCTGATGTGTCATTATTGCAATATTATTGCGCTCCTCAAATTCGTTTTCCAATGCATTAATTGGCTCAATGATTTTGTGCTCTACTTTCTCCCGCAAATTGTATTGATTCTATTGCTTTATATAATCCAAAGAAACTTTTTCTGCATGTAATGTAATTAGTTTTCTTGTTAACTATCTTTTTTCATCAGGCCGGTTCTTATTTCCGGCTTTCTTGGCGTTAAACCGACTAAGAGCTCAATATATGATAGGACGCCGATGTATCGCAGGATAGAACAGCGGGCTATCACTGGATTAACTTCCCAACTATTGCTGGTACTCACTCTTACCTGAATGTAATGGAACAATGTGAATACAGTCTTTGGTCAAGAAACAAAATGTAGCAGGCTTCCCCAGGATTTTAAACCTATGACATTTTGATGCAACGCCAATCATGGTACCCATTAGGTCATTCGCCTTCAAAAATATTGGTTTCTTATATAGGCACAAGGCCAGAGATGTTTGGGGAAGGGAAAGGGGATTACTCGACCCCAGCGTGTGACTGGTACTTTATTTTATCGACCCCGTAAGGATGAAAGGCAAAGTTAACCTCAGCGGGATTTGAATTCAACCTCGCGCCTTCACAAATATTAAAAATATTTTAATTAATCCCGTATGACTTCCATGGAATACATGTTTGTATTTCCACTGTTTATAAAAGTAAGACACCAATTCAATCATGCTTGTATACATTTGAAACAGTTCATATAAGAAAGAACATGTTTTAGAATAAGGGATTATGAATTCCCAGCTTGATTTTCAACAATGCTTACTATTCTATTATTTTGTCTCGTTGTAGGGCGGTGAATTGACAGTATCGGTAGATGGTCGGGACGCCATGTTTTGCATCATTGAGTTCTACGGCCCTTTCTGGTCTCAGTTCAAATCTCGCCGAGGTTAACTTTGTCTTTCATCCGTACATGGTCGATAAAATAAAGTACAAGTCACGCACTGGGGACAATTCAATCGACTTTCCCCTACCCCCAAAATTGCTGGCCTTGTGTCCTATATAAGAAACCATTAATGTGTCTCTTAGTAACGCAGTCGATTGGCAGTATCGGTAGAGGGTCGGACGTCATGGATTGTCAGCATAGAGTTTATGATTTGAGTTCAAATCCTGCCGAGGTTAACTTTGCCTTTCATTCTTACGGGGGTCGATAAAATAAAGTACCAGTCCACGAACTGACGTCGATTTAATAGAACCTGCCCCTCCCGCCAAATTGCTGGTCTTGTGCTTAAATAGGAAACCATGATTTTCTCTATTTGTCATAATGAACTGTTTAACTGTGTAGCTTGTGTCTGATATAAACTGCACTGAAAATCTGTGAATACATCCAAGTTCAAATGGAAATATATCTGCTACATCGTCGAAAATTACAAAGCGAGAGTTTATACACTGTTCAGCAGAAACATTAACAAAAAAAAAATCTAAAGTTATAAAGAAAGAATTTAGAAACTAAGTAGGAAAGTATTTGCAGTTACATAAAGAATAATGATGGAGTACTGATCGATTTTTTTTAAGAAAGAAGAATAGTAATACTAATACGAAAATATAATCAAAACTGATTTCACGCTAACTGCATTTGGTCCTGTCAAAATATCCACATCTAAACATTAACCAGCATAGTGTAAAATGGGTTCTCGAAATACGTCTCCCTCTCACCGTATGTATATATATATATATATATATATATATATATATATATATGTGTGTGCGTATGTGTGTAGGATCATAATGGAACATTCCTTAGAATTGATTTCCGTATACACACACACACATATATATAAATACAAATATACCTATATACATATAAGTGCATAAATATACCTATATACATATAAGTGCATAAATATATATATATATATATATATATATATATATATATATAAATACATATACATATATACATATATATATATATATATATATATATATATATATATAATATACATATATATACATATATATACATATATATATATATATATACATATATATACATATATATACATATATATATATATATACATATAATATACATATATATCATATATATATATATATATATATATATACATATATATATATATATATATATATATACATATATATATAATATAATATATATATATATATATATATATATATATATATATATACATATATATACATATATATATATATATACATATATATATATATATATACATATATATATATATACATATATATATATATATATATATATATATATACATATATATACATATATATACATATATATACATATATATACATATATATACATATATATACATATATATATATATATACATATATATACATATATATAACATATATATACATATATATACATATATATACATATATATACATATATATATATATATATATATATATTTATATATACAATATATATACATATATATACATATATATATACATACATATATATACATATATATATATACTTATATATACATATATATATATACTTATATATACATATATATATATACTTATATATACATATATATATATACTTATATATACATATATATATATATATATATACATATATATATGCATATATATATATATACATATATATACATACATTTATATATATATATATATATATATACATATATATATACATATATATACATACATTTATATATATATATATATATATATATACATATATATATATATACTATATATACATTTATATATATATATATATATATACATATATATATATATATATAATAGTATGGTGGCTGCCAACTCGTTTCGAGTACGGCCACTACTTTATATCCATGTAGGAGAACTCCTACCAATGCGCTGAACGAGTGACATTTTAGTCCAGCCAGCAACTTGAAAACTCTGGGTACAAACACTACACTTGTGACAATTATTGACACATAGTGCTGGCCCATGGTACCATGTGGACGACAAGTGCAGAGAGATCTCCAGATATAAGCAATGCCTGTGCCGTGAAGCTTTTATAGTGAGCAAAAGGCACTGCACAAAGCCAGTCCCACTCTCTTAACCAAGATGATATTTACCAAAAAGAAGAACAAGTCAACATCATTGGATACCATCAGGGTTGCAGGTGTTATATCAGAGTTTTCCTTCTCTAGAATTCTGCCTTGACAAAGGCTAAGGGTCATCTCTCCAGGTGATTTTGGATGGCCATTGACTCTTCAGAGCCCCTTTGCCTTTCACAGGTTTGTTTTTAGTCCTGCAGGATGTCCAAAGTCACCCTCCTCACCAAGAAACCTTGGTGGGTTGCCAGTTTAGTCCGCCATAAACACATATATACAAACACATATATACACATATATACAAACACATATATACACATATATAAACACACACATTATATACACATATATAAACACAAACATTATATATATATACACATATAGACATATATATTTACACACACATATATATCTAAAAATATGGTGTGTGTGTGTGTGCGCGCGCGCACTCCGAAATAGAGAGAGACATGATTTATTGCGGCTGTGAAATTTGTAGTATTACAAATCTTACTTAGACTGTGCCACACCTTTTCAAGCGACACAACATATTTTGGGTACACTTTTCATTCCTTTTGATATATGTATGCGTATATATATGAATAAACAGAGAGAGTGAGAAAGAGAGGGGGGCAGATAGAAAGAGAGAGAGAGAGAGAGAGGAAGAGGGAGGGTAAAATAGTATTGGTTCGATATCATAATCTATTTAGCTTTCAATTCACAGTTACATGTTTCAAGAAAATAGTGTATACTACACTTTTCACAACGCGTCCAGCAAATCTATATATCATTATACATACATACATACATGCATAAATGCATTCTACCATATATACATGATTTGATGTTTGTAGGGCGGTGATTAGCAGTAT